>VWZG01000008.1:78489-112614 GCA_013396735.1 Grallaria varia | reverse complement strand
CCGGGGCCGGCCTGGGGGACCGGGGGCATCCCGGGAGGCTGGGGGAGCCCCCGCGGGGCTGAGCGTCCGCGGGCCTTGGGCAGGCGCTGAGGGGCGGCCGCCGGGGAAGGCTCCGCGCCCGGCCCGCTCCGTGTCGGGGAAGGTTCTCTGCGGGGTGGGAAAGGGCCCGGAGCCTGTGTAGGCTTAGCAGGGCACCAAGGGATGCTCGCGGAATCATCCNAGGCTGGGGGAGCCCCCGCGGGGCTGAGCGTCCGCGGGCCTTGGGCAGGCGCTGAGGGGCGGCCGCCGGGGAAGGCTCCGCGCCCGGCCCGCTCCGTGTCGGGGAAGGTTCTCTGCGGGGTGGGAAAGGGCCCGGAGCCTGTGTAGGCTTAGCAGGGCACCAAGGGATGCTCGCGGAATCATCCCAGAGTGGTTCGGGTGGGAAGGGACCTTAAAGCTCCTGCAGTTCCACCGCCTGCCCTGGGCAGGGGCGCCCCCCATAGACCAGGTTGCTCGGAGCTCCGTCCGGCCTGGCCTTGGACAGTCCCAGGGATGGGCATGTAAAGGGTGAGTGAGGAGGTTACGGGGTGAGTGTGTGAGGTGCGCTGTGGGCGTCCATCCTTTTGGAGGCTGCTGCACCCCCAAGACTTTCACCTTTAACCATGTACATGTCACTGCCGTTCACTGCACTGGCAGGGTTTGGTGTGTTCGGGCATCCTTTTGGGGGCTCATTCCTGGGGCCGTCACACTCAGAACCCCCAGGACCTTCACCTGAACCTGAACCACCCACCTGCAGCTGCTGTTCACTGCACTGGCAGGGTTTGGTGTGTTCGGGCATCCTTTTGGGGGCTCATTCCTGGGGCCGTCACACTCAGAACCCCCAGGACCTTCACCTGAACCTGAACCACCCACCTGCAGCTGCTGTTCACTGCACTGGCAGGCTTTGGTGTGCTGTGAGCATCCTTTTGGGGGCTCAGTCCTGGGGGTGCCACACTCAGAGCCCCAAGGACCGTCAGCCGAACCTGAACCTTCACCACCCACCTGCCAGTGCTGTTCACTGCACTGGCAGGGTTTGGTGTGCTTGGGCATCCATCCTTTTGGGGGCTCATTCCTGGGACTGTCACGCTCAGAACCTCCAGGACCTTCACCTGAACCTTCACCACCCACCAGCAGCTGCTGTTCACTGCACTCGTGGGTTTTGGTGTGCTGTGGGCATCCATCCTTTTGGGGACTCGTTCCTGGGGGCTGTTACACTCACTAAGAGCTCCCAGGACCTTCCCCTTCACCACTTGCCGCTGCTGTTCACTGCACTGGCAGGGTTTGGTCCCGATGCAGATCCTTTTGGGCAGGTCCTTATGCTCAGATGGCTGCTGTGGGCCGTGCTGACTTGTCTGGAAAACAACAGCTTAAGGGCACGTGTGCACGTGCCCCTTTGCTGTCAGACTTAGAGAGAACCACAGATAAATTATCCTTTGTGTGGCCGTGGGTGTTCTGCCGTTCACGGTGGGTGGATTCTGCCCAGGTGCCATTTCAAGTTTTTATCTATGATATTAAAAAAACCGATGTGTATTCCCCTGCTTTCACTAAAAATTACATGTATGAGTTGTTCAGATGTTCTGAATTCAACTGAGAGGCCAAAACTAAATTCCAGGCACAAGCCCCATTGTGGAGTTAAAAATTCAAATAAAAGTCCAAACCCACTTACAAAGGGGGATGTGCACTGGGCAGCTCAGCTCAGTCTTGTTCCCCAGACTTGTGATGAGGATCTGAACCCCTGATGTGAACGGGAGTCTCCCAGGAAAGGACCATTGTTTGAGGAGATTTTTGAAAATGTGGGGCAAAGGGTTAACAAACCCTGGGCTAAGGTGATAGGACTGGAAGGCATTTTGGTGGGTTTCAGCAGGTTAGCTTGATAGAAGTGGCTGGTGTTTTGTTTAGATAAAGAAGAAAGGAACTTTGGTGTTGGTAATCCATTATGTGAGTTTATAGTGTTGACATAAGATAAAGCAAAGGGTGACGGAATATTGGAGTGATGTAAATCCCAGTGGAATCAATGTCAGGTGCTGGAGTGAGCTGTGGGTTAACAGGGAGCTGATTAATAAAGGTGCAATTCTGCCCCCTGAAGCAGCTTTTCTGAGCTCTCCCAAGGTCCCCCTGAACCTGCTCCTCCTTTTCTCTCCCTGTGAGCTGACATTCCGAGCGTGAACAAGAGCCTGGCCAAGGCCAGTGTGGCCTTTGTGCAAAGAAATTCATATTCTTATGGATTTGTGCCAACTCACATCTCTGGAACAACTTCAGCCTTGCACATGGGGGTTGGAACAAGATGATCTCTAAGGCCTCTTCCAATCCAAACCATTCTGGGATTCTGTGATACGTAGCAAAAGGCATTAATGAATTTACTAAGCTGCCAGCCTGGAATCATTGTAAAATCAGGATTTCACTGAACAATTATCTTGGGCTAAAGGACGTTTGGGATACTTAGGAATATTCCACCCCTTTTCCATAGCTCGTGTAGGGCTCCACAGTTGAAAGAGAGGAACAGGAGGGTTTGTGGAAGTCAAATTGTAAGGAAATCAGGACTGGGGTAGTTTTGATGTCCAGTTGTAGGTGGTGGAAGCTCTCCTGATAGGACTGTTTCTTGGGATCTCTGTGAAGTGTTTCCAGGAGTTTCTGGCTGTGATTCAGGGATAAAGTCATACTTCCTGGGCAACGCAGAGGCTAGTGGGGCAAAAAAAAAGCCTCCAACTACCTTGTGACTGCATTCAGCTGAGATCCTCTGTCCTGTATGTGAGTTTTTGTTCCCTCAGGCTCCCACGATGTTGGCCCAGTGCTCCTGGAACTCTGCGAGCCCCGTGGTGCTGCTGGTGCTGCTGGGCTGCCTCCTGTGTCCCCCAGCACAGGCCAGTAAGGTGGGTGACTGCGCGGGGCACCGTGTGGGGGGCACAGCAGAGCCAGAATGGCAGAGAAGCAACTGTTTATCTGGGGCCATTTGCAAAGATAAGGAATGTATTTGTTGTGTATTTATTGTGTAGGGCTGGGACTGTGCATGACAGTGGCCTTCTGCTGGGTTTTGAAAATTTGCATTTTAAAATTTGTCTGAAAAGCACCTGGTTGGAGGTGCTGGAAGTGGCTGAGGTGCTTGGGATGTGTTAAAGCTGTGAAGGAACTGATGTCAAAGCAGAAGAGGTGAAGTGTTCTGTGTCCTAGAGGACGTTCAGCCTGTTGTCACCCTGGGGTGGTGAGGGTGGCAGAACTGTATGTTCCCTCTCTCACCTGCTCCTCTGCCCCCGCAGAGCTCGGAGGACATTCGCTGCAAGTGCATCTGCCCCCCGTACCGGAACATCAGCGGGCACATCTACAACAAGAATGTGTCACAGAAGGACTGGTGAGTTGGGCTTGAAGCCTGAGGGGTCAGTCCATGAAAGCCACCAACACTCCAGAGTTCCCAGCTGGTGCTAAGGCAGAAATTCCCTGCCTGTGTGTTTGCAGAGGGAGCTGTGGTGGCTGATGTTCAGCCCAGGCCAGGGGTAGTTTTTGAACAGAAATTGAGGAATCTGGGATGATTTCTTAACCCAGAGCCCTTGGCAGATGGAGAGTGTACCCTCCAGTCCCTCTCACCTGGATTGGATCCTTGCAAAAGGCACTTGGACAGTCTCTCCCAGAACTAGCTGAGCTGTGAGAAGCTCTTAAAACCAGATCAGATGGGAAAGCTGGGAGACACAAAAAGTGATCTCGGTGTCCTTGCACAGAGCACTGTTTTCACCTTGTCCTGCTGCTGATCTTGGTTTGTTTCTGCTGCAGCAACTGCCTGCACGTGGTGGAGCCCATGCCAGTCCCTGGGAACGACGTGGAGGCCTATTGCCTGCTCTGCGAGTGCAAGTACGAGGAGCGCAGCACCACCACCATCAAGGTAACTGCAGGTCACTCCCCGTGCCTGTCTCCTTCTCCTGGCCATGCCATGCCAGCCCAGGCAGTGTTGCACCTGTGGGTTCCTGCAGAAAAACCAGAAAGAAAATCAAACTGTCACAGTGAGTACACAGTGGAAGGGCCAGGAGCTCGCTCTCTACAGCTGCCTGAAGGGAGGTTGGAGCCAGGTGGGGATTGGGCTCATCCCCCACACAAACCAGTGACAGGAGAAGAGGACATAGGATCAAGCTGCGCCAGGGGAGGTTTAGGTTGGTGATTTGATATTGGAAGGGGCTGTCCAGGGAAGTGGTGGAGTCACTGTCCCTGGAGGTGTCCAGGGAGTGACTGGACATGGCACTCAGTGCTCTGGGTGACAAGGTGGGGATCGGTCACAGGTTGGACTCAATGATCTCAGAGGTATTTTCTCACCTAATTGAATCTGTGATTTCTGTGTCCAAGTCAGGAATGCTCCTGGCAATCAGGAGCTGCACAGGAGCCCAGTCTTCTTGCTGGGGATGTGTGACAGTGCCAGGCAGCACAGAGAAGGGACCCATCTTGTACCAATGTCCTCTCACGTGCAGCACGTGCCCTCAGCTGGCACAGTGAGGAGATGGTCAGCACAGTCTGTGCAATGATGGCACATCCTGGCAAGGGCAGGAGACTCGTGAGGAAAAAGACGAGAGCTCAAACATCAGGGGCAGCTGCAAAG
The DNA here is from genome assembly GCA_013396735.1 of Grallaria varia. Classification (NCBI taxonomy): domain Eukaryota; kingdom Metazoa; phylum Chordata; class Aves; order Passeriformes; family Formicariidae; genus Grallaria; species Grallaria varia. Next base: position 108,020 of record VWZG01000008.1, on the reverse strand, counting down.
GTGGTGCTTCTTCCCCACACTGCTGATCCTTCCCCTGTGCTGTCCTTGCCTGCAGGTGATCATCATCATCTACCTGTCCGTGGTGGGGGCCCTGCTGCTGTACATGGCGTTCCTGGTGCTCGTGGACCCCCTGATCCGCAAACCGGACGCCTACACCCAACCCCTGCACAACGAGGAGGAGAACGAGGTGAGGGCTGCAGGGGCACCTGGGTGGCTGTGGACATGGTGCAGACAGGGTGACAAGAGGATGGGTGACAGGGAAGCAGTGTCCTGTCCCCTCTGGTCCAGTGAGGGACCGGCGCTGCTGCTTTTGGGGCATTTACCCAGTGACCACAGATCAAATCCGTGCAGGTCATGCTGAAGTACAAGGAATACTCAAAAGCTCTGTGTAGGGAGCCCAAGATGAGCCATGTCCTCTGGGGCAGGGGGTGGCTTTGCACCAAGTGGACTGAATTTGGTATGTCTGTCTAGATGGAACCAAAACTCAAAGGGACCCTATTTGTGCAGTGCACGGGGTGGATTTACGTGGTGCTGAGCTTCCAGGGAAAGATGGGCTTTGGTACTACCTGAAACATCTTACAGACCTGTAAAAGAGCAGCCTCGGAAGGGCTGTCTGATCCTGCTCTGGGGCTGGGCCCTGTTGTATCCAGGCTGCTGTTCCTCGTGCTTCTCCACAGAGCAGAATTTCATTCAAATCCCATCTTTTTGGGGGACACTGGCATACAAATCTTGGTCAGAAAGATCAGGACCAGCAGCAAAGAGAGAGCCTCTCTCACACACATACATTTTGAGGGAGGACAAATTTCTTGCTGCGTGAATGTCATGTAATTTCAACACTGGATCAGACTGCTGATCAGCCCTGCTTGTATTTTAAGTATAAACTATTTGGCTCAATTCTTTCATACTCTGCTTTAAGTGAGGAGTAGCTGCTCCAGTGTGCACAGTCCATCCATTACCACCCTCTGCTGAAAAAAGAGGTTTTGGAGGAGGAGATGAATTGTATTCTAAAATTGTGGGTTTGCAGAGGATTTCAAGCAGAGCTTTAGAACTTAGTGCAGTTCCTCTCCTGGGGACTTGTATTTGGAGCCATGGGTGCTCCCCAGGAGCAGGGATTTGGGGGGCTGGTGTTCAGGAGCTCTGGAAATGAGGTTCTTCCTCAGGACAACTCTAGGCTCGAATTGCTCTTTCAGCTGTAGTTTCTCCCAGGGTCAGCTGCCCCCCTCTCCCAGGGCTGGGCATTCCCAGATCTCCTTTCCCTCGCAGGACTCCCGCTCCTTGGCCGCGGTGGCCACCCCGGCCGGAGGCAGAGCCAACACGGTGCTGGAGCGGGTGGAGGGGGCCCAGCAGCGCTGGAAGCGGCAGGTGCAGGAGCAGAGGAAGACGGTGTTTGACCGGCACAAGATGCTGAGTTAGATCCCGGGAGCCCCCAGCACCACTTCCCAGGACACGGGGCAGCTCCTGGTCGAGACGGACAGTGACCCCCCTCAGGACACCTGCGACGTTGGACTGAAAGCTCGAACCCTCCTGAGTGACCATCTCCACCGAGAGCAGCAGCCCCAAATGCCCCTCTGGTTCTGCCCCCCTGTCCTTCCCCCCTCGGCCCAGAGGCTCCTTCCCCTGCCTGGCCCTGCTGATCCTGTGGGTGCAGGTGGAGGTTGGTCAGACTCCTGGGGCTCCATCAGCACCCCCTACATCAGAGACAGGAATCTCAGTATGGAGCGCTGGGAGCTGGATGAGTCTTCCTAGGGTGAAAATAATGGGATAATTTTGATGTGGGATAAATTATGTGACGTTCCCCCAGGATGAAGCAGCCACCTCCTGCTCCTCTTCCTCCAGTGTGCACTGATGGCAATTGGGCATTGTGGTGCTGAGACACGTGCAGCACTGGAAGGAAGAGGAGGGGTTTCCTGCCAGCTGCTGCTTCCACTTACCCTGGTGTAAATGGAGGGATTTCCACACTTAGTGGAGTCTGTCCAAGTTTACACCGATGTAACTGAGACTGCAGCTTGTTTCTGTGCAGAGGAATATCACAAAACCAATTAGTACCTGCACCAGTAAGAGTCCAACAAGTAAAAGGCTGATTTATATTTATATCTTTTCATGCTTTAGCAGTGGATTAAAACCTCCTGGGGAAAAACCTTTCCGTTTGTACCCACGCTGGTGACCCTTGGTGCTCTCCCAGTGCAGGCAGGAGCACTTGTGTCTAAGAGAACCAGGGCAAAGGCTCTCCTGGAGCACTGGAAACACTTGTCTGGGCCTTGGGGCTCTGGGAAGGGGACACTTAGGCTACTCAAAGCACTCTGAGAGCTCTGACCAGACTCGGGCTGTGTGGAAGAAACCAAAATGATTCTGTGATGTGCACACTGAGAACATTTGGAATGTCAGGGAGGTGCTGGAGTTCATCGTGTAGCATCTCTATATTAAATGCAAAGATCCACTGCTTGGGTGGCTTTTTATTCAGGATAAAATCGTATCACTCCAGGTCTGGGCTCCCCAGTTGCCTTCCAATGCCCAGCAGGTGAGATGATGCCACCTGCCTGAGTGAGTTCAAGCCAGAGCTGTGGTTACAGCACTCGGGTGTTTGGGCACTGCAGGTGTGTCCCTGGCACTGGTCTGTGCTGGCAGTGACCATCCTGCTCCAGGAGAGCTTGGCACAAGCTTGGACATCTCTGAGCTCTCTCATGGCAAGGCCAAACTGATCAGAATTCCTTGTTTGCTGGAATTGTTGCTAAAAGCCCAACTGGGAGAGGTGCTGGTCACCTCCCTGCATCTCAGGCAAACGGCTTCTGAGGGAGCTGCCCTGCCCTCCCAGCTGAGATCATCCAGTCCCACCTATGACCATAGTGATTATGATCCTGCCAGACAAACCTCAAGGGAAGGTTTTGGGGGCCCGTGTGTTCCTGTTACCTTCCAGCACCTAAACAGGCTAAAAAGCACCCTGAGCTCAACGTTATACCAAGGTCACATTTTCCTTGACCTGTCCTTGTTCTCTGGTGCTCAGTTCTGGACCTTTCTACCCCTTGTAGAAACCTCATTCTGCCTGTCGTCCTTCCCTCTGGGTTCGAATCCCTCATGGACACAGGGTGAGGTCCCTGGGAACTGATTTTTTTTCCTTCCTCGAGGGAGAGGCGCTGCCGGGGCAGGGCTGAGCCGGCGCGATGGGTCCATCTGGTGGCCGCTGCCCCTCGCTCAGCATCGGGACTGGGTGGTCACCAGTCGTGGGGAGGTTCCTGCTCCCACCATCCGGAGCCTGGAAGGTGAGGGGTTTGGTGAGCAGCACCCCCAGACCTTCCCCTGAAGGAGCAGCTTGGAAATGGGAGAGGAGAGGTAGAAATCAGGAGTTTGGGTGAGTTAGAAAACTTAGGGAAAGCAATGATGTAAAGAAGCTGCAAAAGATGCCACTGCCTGATTAGTTACTTGATTTGTTAATTGACTGATCAGCTTTGTCCTGTACATCATCCTCCCTGGGAGGAAATGTTTTCTCCAGGCCAGCCTCGAGCTCCCAGGCCTCTTCCCCTCCGTTGCTCCCTGGGGCATCCCCGAGTGGGCACATCCTGGTGGGCACTGCTCCCAGCCCCAGCCACGTCCCACACCAGTGGTTCCCACCCCTCGGGAGATGCAACAGCGCCAGTAAGAGTCAATAATTTAATTCCTTATCGAAAAAAAGGGAATGAGAAAAATAAAGGGCCTCTTAGAGCAAAACCCAGCTGCTCTGACAACCTGCCCCACCCGTGGTCAGCTGCCTGCCGTGGTCCAGATGTCGATGCTGCGGATGATGAGCCACTCGCTCTGGGCCCGGGTTACCCGGATCCTCACACACTCCACGGGGCTGGGGATGCCCCTCTCCAGCCCCCGCAGATCCAAGGTCCCCTTCTCAAAGGTGCCCACGGGGGTGTAGGTGGAGCAGTCCTGGCCATCGTGGCGCCGCTGCCAGCCCAGCTCCAGCACCCCCTCGTGCAGGAAATCGCCCTGGCGCTCCTTGGAGCCCGTGTGCACCCGGACACGGCTGACACGGGCTGGCTGCTGGAAGACGATGGAGAAGACACTTCCAGCTGCTGGGTCCTTCCCCCAGAAATACCCCTCTGCTGAGCTGTAAGCCTTGAGGGGCTCATAGTGCTCGAAGATGGCCATGCTGGTGTACAAGGACGCCAGAGGGTTGTCCGGAACGTCCAAGGCGTCGGCCTGGAAATCATCGTCCTCCAGCCGGTTGACGGTGCCCTGGAAGGAGGAGTAGAGGCCCATGTGCTGGAAGAGGGATGGTTTGAAGCGGATAACGTCCTTCTGGGTGAGCAGGTGGCGGAAGTGAACCAGCAGCCAGTCACAGGGCATTTCCTGGTAGAAGAGGAGGAGGAAGCGAGCCAGGCGAGGGAGGTCGCAGGAGCGGTAGAGCTTCCCGATGTAGCCCAGCTTGGAGAACTCCAGAGTGGCCCAGTTGGAGCCTTCCTGGAAAGCCAGTGCCTTGCGGATGGCTGTCAGGAAGGACTTGGCACACCACACGTCGTCCTCGATCATCAGGAAGTAGGAGGAGAGGTTGGCGGCGAAGGCGAAGAGGAAAGCGTAGTCCACGTTCTGCTTGGAGCGGAACTTCACACGGTCCTCAGGGTCGTTGTAGTTTCTCTTGAGGCCCTCCAGGGTGGGGTAAAGCTCGTGGGGAGCGTGGATGAGCAGGAGCCGGCCCAGCAGAATGTGGCGAGCGAATTTCTGGGTGATGTCGAGGGCGACGTGCGCGTTCCAGCTGGGATCGGCATCGGCCAGGTGCACCACCACCACCATCTCCTGCAGCTCCTCCTCTGTGGACTGGCTGAACAGGGACTGCAGCGTGGCAGAGAGGTAGAAGCCACGCGGCCTCCGCACCGACGCCAGTCCCACCGCCAGGAATTCTGCACAGCAAAGGAAAGGCATGAGCAGGCTGAGGGCTGGCCTGGGATGCAGGTTCTTCCCTGCAGGAGGCTTCAAAAAGCTCTTCCCACGGCCAGCCCACATGGTTAGTGCTATTTATAAGCCCATGTCCAAGGCTGGTGCGTCCTTTGTGAAGCTGAAGGCCCCAGTGCCCAATGGCTCAGGGGCCCAAATGGCAGGGAGAGGATGAGATGAGGAAGCAGGGGCTCCTCTGAAGAATAAATACTGGGGGAAAACACCTTAAAAAGGCAAACTCAGAGAAGTAGCAGCCCAGAGTGTACAGGACAGGAATGGCTTGTTGGCACAGCTGCACATTCTGGAAGTGTGCCCTACTCCGAACCTCGTGGAGATGCACCCACCGTGGGATGAGGCATCAGTCCTACCCTCCCCACGGCCCACCAGCGGCTGCACTGGTTCAGCTTCTCTTGCTACTGGTCTGTGTAGAACAGGCCATGTGCTGGTTCCAGCACAGCCTCACGTGCGGCTGCCACGAGCTCTTTCCTGTGGGCTTTGCATGGGAACTGCTCTTTCTGCCTCTGCCCAAGAGCTTGGCCCACATCTCCCACCCCGTGAGCTTGTCCCGGTGCTCCAGATCCACCACCTCCACAAGAACCTCAACTCCAGGGAGATGGGATCTCAGCCTGTTGGAATCGAAATAGAGCTATCAGCAGGAAAGGAGCTGCAGCAAGCTGTGGGCAGCAGGGGCTGGGAGGAACTGCCCACTCTGAGCAGGAGGTACCATGAAGACCATGCCTGTTGTCATTGTTATCTATGTGTATTAGCCCTGTCTCCTCTCAGCTAATATGGTGAACTTGTACAAGATGCTACAAGACATCCAGAAACCCTTTGTTCCTCCCCCTATGTGGCTTCTCACTGCGGGAAAATACTAACCTTGCATCACTGAAGTAGAGAATTCACCTAGTCACCTAGTTAACATAACCCATACTCTGCATTAGCATGTCCTGCCCACAGACCTATATATTGCCGAGCGCGTGTTTAATAAATTTTTCAGCTTGTAGCCCCCAGAGTTGGAAGGTGTAGTTATTGACCATCAGCATCAGGCACCTTCCCCACCGAGGCCTGGGAAACCCAAAATGTCACCTCAGTGCCAACATGCAGAAATGTGGACCACGCTTGGAACATGTGGACCTTCTCCTACCCCTGCATCCCCCCAGAGTGGCCAAGGCTGGCCAGGGAGGAGGTCACCAGGTGTTGGCAGGTCCCCCACCCCAAGGGGGTGGGCACAGCCCCTCCCTGCCCCGGCAGCAGCAGCAATGGGGCAGGTCCGTGCTGGGACATGCAGCTGTGATGGGACAGATGTGCAAACCCAGAGGCCTGCTCAGGCCAGGGCCCCCGAAGCACTCACTTTTTCGGGGTGACAGGGAGCCAGCAAGGAGGTGGTAGGAGACATTGTGGAGTGGGGAGAGCTCATCCGTGTCCCTGAGGATGCGCTGGGCTCCTTCCGGCTGCAGCATCTGCAGGATCCTGTTGGGGGTCAAGCCCCTGAGATCCACCTGGGTGGGAGCCACAGGCAGCCAAGTCAGACCCTGGAGCACCATCGAAACATGTCAAAGTGGGGATGACAACAGGGATCCAGAGGGGGTGGGGAGCAACAGTCCTGCCCTCCCAGCCCCTGGATTAGGGGAGACCCAGCTGCCCAGGGCAATGCCAGGGAGAGGAGAAAGCAGAGCTGGGGTTTGGGGGATGACATGGTGCAGGGAAGGGAGCAGAGCTGGGGTTGGGGGGGTGACATGGTGCAGGGAAGGGAGCAGAGCTGGGGTTGGGGGGTGACATGGTGGCGTTGGGGGGTGACATGGTGGGGCTGAGGGGTGACATGGTGCAGGGAAGGGAGCAGAGCTGGGGTTGGGAGTCCATGTGGGGCGGGAAGGGATGGAGGATTCTCCAGTGGCCCCTCCAGTGGGACAGCAATGGTTGGGGACTCACCTCCTGGAGATCCTCTTCCTGCTGGCTGCCCCCATGGAGGAAGAGGAGGAGGAGGAGGAGGAAGGAGGCTGTGAGTACAGCCATGAGGGAGCGCTTCAGGGAGCATCGCATAGCACTGGGCAGGCACTGCAGAGGGCTGCAGAGGAAGGGGCATGTCAGGGAATAGCCTGGGAAAAACCACCATTCCCTGGATGCACTCCTGGGACTGACCCCTCTGCCCAGACAACCCAGGGGTGCACACCCAGGGAACACAGCCATGGGGCATCAGGGGACACTTGTGCACTGTTCCCTTTGGGCAGGTGGGGCAGGATCCTCCAACTCAATGAGGAAAAAAGTCAGCCAGGTACAAAGTCCTCCCCATAGCCCCAAAACACCCCAGCTGCCCAGGGACACCCCCTACAGCACGCCCGGAGCTGGAGGCAGAAGAAATGCAGGTGCCATGTGCCTTGGGGAGGGCTTTTGGGTCACAGGGACACCCCTGGAGCAGCCAACAACAACTCAGGGCTTGGCACCCAGCCCTGGGAAACACTCAGGTCTCAAATGAGCCTGGGCTGCTCGTCCAGCACAGTGAGGATGAAGCAGCTCCCCCAACCCCTCCTGCCTGCCCTGCTCCACTCCTGCCTCCAGGCAGGCACCTGCCACCTGCTCACCCTGTCCCCGCCACGTCCCCTGCAGGGTAGGACAAGAAAAGTGTCCCTGAGGGGACAGTGTCACCTTTGAGAAAGTTGTGGTGCCCTTGAAATATTTTACCTTGTAGCAGAGGCGTGGCAGGAGGTTAAAAGGCTCCTGTGTTTGCCTGGGTTTTTTCCATTATAAATCTGACTGGGATTGCCCTGGAGCAGAAGCTGGAGGCCGATCGAGTGCCCATCCCAGCGGGGCAGACACACTCAGCCCCATTCAAACTGCTCCCAGCACCTTGGTTTGTCTTGGTCAAAGCATCTTTGAGTGCAAACGCGGAAGAAAAACCTTCCCAAACCAAGGCTGGGCTTCCTAGGACTTCTCCCTGAATACCTCCCTGTACCCCTGCTGCTGTGCAGCGGATGCTCCCAGTCCCCCCAGGGACACCAGGAGGACACACAGCCCTGGGGCGTGTGCTGGGCATATTGTAAGGAGAACCCCCAGTGTTCCTGCCCAGGAGTCCTTTGGGGGGTGCTGGTGCCAAGCAGGTGCCCCTGACACCACAGGCAGCCTGCCCATCCCTGTGGCACTGTCCTTGCCCGGGAACACACCTGTTCCTCAGGGATAAACACCTGGAGCCAGGGAGAGTCTCCCTGGGCACGGCAGCACAGCCTGTCCTGGCCAGGGAGAGCGGAGGAGTCACCTCCACAGAGCTGGAACCCCACAGTGGGTGAGCTTTTGGGAGCAGTCGGGAGGACAATGTGCTACTGGAACTGCTTAAAATCTCTGTCCAGATCCCAGCAGAGAGCGAGGCCTCTCCTTCCCTCACAGCTCTGGGACATGGGGATCTCACCAGTTTAGGGGGGAGCAGCATTAGGGACCCACCTGAGCCACAGGGACATCACACCCTGAAGCCACCCTGCACGTGGATTCCCAAGCCTGAACCTCTGGTGTCTGTGGCACCTTTGGCCACAGGATGAGCTGGGAAGGGCAAGGCTTGGCTGTTGGCCATGGGTTGGATATGTGATTGCTCTGGGTGGCCAAAGGTTCTTCTGGTTGCTGGGGAGCATTTCGCTGCCAACAGCCCATCCCAGATGGAAAACAAGGTGCTCCTCAGCACCTCCAGCTCCCACAGGCTGCAGCTTGACCCAAAGGAACCCATGGGAAAATGGGGTCGTAGGCACCACACCCCTCCAGAATGGCAGGTTTAACAGAGCAGAAGGGAACAAACGCTGCCCCATAATTAGCACCCTAATTGGGCTTTGGAGTTTTGTCTCCACAGAGAAACAAAGCAGCCCGGCTAGATGGGGACAACCAGCACCCTCACCACTGTGGGCACTCACTGGGGTGCAGCACGCTCTCACTTCTGGCTTGGGGTGGCACCACTGAGCACCCCTGTCCCCACTGCTGCCCCAGCACCTCGTGCACCTTCCCCACAGCTCAGCACCCCACTGGCGGTGTCCCCAAAAGCCACCCTGCTGCGGGGACGCTGGCCAGGAGGAGCTGACTGCTGAGAGCCAAACTCCTCCAGTTTGCTGGGAGCCTCCAGCCAAACGGCAGCGGGCGTGACTCAGGGCAGCGGCGGAAGGGAGGGATCGGGGGCACACACAGCCCGGTCCCACGAGGCTGCTGCGAGGAAGGGCCGGATGCTCCCCGCAGGCAGGAGGCTCAGGAGGCTCCAGCTGCTTCTGCTGGCACAGCAGAGAGCAGGGCTGGCTGCACGGCGAGGAGGGAACAGCCAGGGCTCCCCGTCCTGCTGCCAGCAGTGCCCTTCCTGCCATGCAGGGGGAAACTGAGGCATGGATAAAGAATAAAGGCTGTGTGAGCGCCACGTGTCCTGCAGCACAGTCAGTGTCCTTCCCCACCTCCCTGGGAGGGTCCCCAGGATGGAGAGGGACAGGGGGTCACCCGGCACCAGAAATGGACTGGGGGATGTTGTAAATTGTGGCAGCACAACGTCACTGACAGGCAAATCATGGCCATTCTGGGTTGTGTGGGACAGGGGCTCCTAGGGCCCTTGAGAGCCAGCCTGGGGTCCAGCCCCACAGTCTGTAGGTGTCTCTGCTCCAAGGGCTGTCCCACAAGGAGAAAGGAGGGGAAATGCTGTGTTTCAGTTGAATATGACTCCAGGAGTCAGAACAGGTGTCCCACAGCCCCACAGCACAGGGGGGTCCCTGTGTGAAAAATAAATAACTTCTTTGTTCACTAAAAGCAAAATGTGTAAATAAGTAGCCACATCCTTGTAACCTACTTGGCTTGCGGAGCGAAAACTGCTGCGTTTGCGTGATAACAGATGTTTGTAAGACATTGCTATACTTAGGTCACAGAGAGGGCGTTGAAGAAGACCACGGTTCCTTATCATCGACCACCAGAAGACAGATTAGAACCCCCTAGCTACTGCCGGCGCAGCCGCAGAAGGCAACAATGGCTGATACAATCCAGAAATTGGACTTTAAAAAGGGAGAGACCGACACACGACCCCGTGGCAGAAAGGTGGGGCAGTGACCCCCCCCTGTCGCCCGGCGCCGTAACTTTGCTTTTCTCTTTTCTGTATTAATAAATTGGCTATACAATTGACTTAAATAGCCCGTTGTGCTCATTTATAACACCTGCAGGCAGCTTGGAAAGGGCACACGTGGCTCCAGTGTGGTCCCCACCACTGACAGCATGGGGACCCCCAGCCCACTACCCCAGCCTCATCCTCCTGGGCCCCCCAGGCACCCCTTCCCATGACACCAGAGCTGGCTCCTGCCCAGCATTGCTCCGGATGCACCCACCGAGGCAGCAGAGACTTACGGAGGGGCAGCAGCCTGGCAGGATGGGTGGCAGCCTGGCAGGATGGGTGGCAGCCTGGCAGGATGGGTGGCAGCCTCGCCAGCTCCAGGGTGTCTGGCCTTGGCAACTTCCCTGGGCTGGCTGGACTCTACGTTCTTGCTCAGCAAAGCCCCACCCCGAGCCTTCGCCTGCCTCCTGCAGAGGAGGAGCGTTGGCCCGGCAGCCTCTGCCCCAGGAGCCTCAGAGAACCAGCCAGGCCAGTGGGAACTCCGGGTGGGACGGGCCAAGGGCCCCCCCAGCCCAGCCTGGAAATTGCAGCAGCCTCAGGACGGGCATCCCCTGTATCTCACCCACCCGCCCCATCTCTGCTGGCAGCTCCAGTCCCCCAGGCAGCATCAACCCCCTCCAAGGGCTCTTGCCAAGCCTCAGCATCCCAAACTCTGGCTCAAACCTGCCCCTTCCGTGGCACTGAGGTGGAAACACACCACACATCAAGCCAGGAGCTCAGACATGGAGCTGGCACGGCTCTTTGCCTGTTTATTTTCCAGCTCTTGTGCTGAGATGGCAAAAACCTCTGGGGCTGCTGAGCCAGAACTGCATCCCCCCAGCACCCCGGGCCAGGCAGAGCTGGCTGCCTGGATCCCATCTGGGATGCACCCCGCAAGGGACCACTGCTTCCCTGCACACCTCAGCTCCTCCCTGGAGCTTGAGCATCATAGCTGGGCTGGGAATGAAGACTCTTCTAAGCCCCATGAGCCAACGTGGGCCACACTGTGCCCTTCCATGGCCCAGTTTGTTCCCTGCTCCTCTACCCTCCAAGCTTTGTTTGTCTACCACTGTTTCCCTTCTCTGGATCCACAGCAGGAAGGTGGCTTTGGAACACCCAGGACAAGTCACCCAAGGGCATCACTTGCCCCCAGCTCAGAACCAGAGCAGCTCCTTCCAACACAGCCACTCACCCACAGCGTCCAAAGGGAGAGGAAACCCCTTCCCTTCCCCTCCATCCCACCCGCTCCATTTATTCACACAGAAGCCTGGATCCCATTTCCCATCTCTCCTTACTGGCCTGGACCCCTCCTACCTTCAGGAAGGCCCAATGTCTCTTCCAAGGCTCCGTCTTCTACAGATCCCCCGTGGTGACTTCCAGCCCCAGCTGCTCACTGCAGGAGAACATGGAAACTGCCCTGGGCCACAGAGAGATTCTGTAGGGCAGGAAGCAGGTGAAGGCACTGGGAAGGAGAGGAAGCAATGCCTGCAGGCTCCCAGATCCGCTTTCCCCAAGCGGTTTGGTTTTTAAATCCTCACAGTCCCATCATGGGATGCCAGTGGCTTTGTCCCCATGGAGGGACTCAGTGGGGACACCCCATCTGCACTGGAGCAGGGGCAGTCCAGTATTCCCACCCAAGCAGAGCCTGGAAGACACCAGGAAGGCCAAGAGAGCCGGGATAGTGCAACCTGGCTGAGATTTGATGTCCAGTGGCACAGGACAGGAAGGGTTGTGGGACTCAGTGACTCCTGAGAGGTGTCACAACAGCAGCAGCTGCAGGAGGGGGAGGGCTTTTCTCACCACAGGTGTCCCGTGAGCCCCATGTCTGCACAGGAAATAACAGGGCTAGGTCTTTCCTGCCCTCACAGGGCAGGAAGGAAGGGGAGGGTAGTGGGGCTGTGGGGCCCAGCACTGCCTTGGGGTCCCCAGAACAGCCCTGGGGTCCCCAAAACAGCCCTGGGGTCCCTGATTCTCATGGGTGCAACAGGCCCCTGCCATAGGAACATGGGGAACACCCCACACTGCCAAGGGCTGCAGCAGAGCCACCAAACCCCACTTGGGTCCCCACATGCCACCTCAAGGTGCAGTGCTAGGGCAGGATTTGACCCTCTCTAGGCACATCCAGCCCTCCTGGAGCAGGAAAGGAATCCACAGCCAGGACAGTCCGCAGACTGTGTGTTCCTGGGTCCTCTTGCCCTCCAAGCAGATCCCACAAGTCCAGCCTGAGCCAGTCTATCCAGTCACCCCCTTGTGCTATGGGGCAAACCCCAAACAGTGTGCTGGAAAAGGGCCCTTCCACCTGTCCCCCTCTGTGAGGGCCACGGCACAGCCACCTTTCCCAAGCACCCAGCCTTCACCTTACCTGGCTCAGCTCCTGTCAGACACTGGATCCCTGACAAGGAAGGGAACAGGGTGAGGCCAGGGTGGTGGCCAAGCCTCTATGTCTCCCCTGGGAGAGCAGAGAGCCAGGCCGGATCTGTTTACAGCCCTTCCATTATTCAGGACTCCAAGCAGGACAAAGGGGAGGGAAAACAGAGCCTCATGAAGCAGGGAGAGCATCAGGGCTCCAGTCACCACGATGCTGATGGGGGGCACCATTTCCACACCACCAGGGACCTCTCCGAGCCATGTCCTGTGGAAAAGGGTGACTGTCATACCAAACCACAGCCTCTCCTGTCTGTGCACAGCCTCACTCCATCCTAGCACTGGAGAACACCAGAGAGGAGGTTTTCAGCCAGCAGGCTCTGAGAGAGGCTGGGCCTGGGGGACAGAGGTGCAAAGAAACCCCCCTGCTCAGGGCTGAGGTCTGGTCAGGGTCATTCACATCACTGAGCAAACCTCACACAGGGGGCAGGTTCCGCTGCTGTGGGTAAGGCAGGAAGGAGAACACCCACTGCCTGCAGCTCCACATGTAGGCAAGCAGAGCCCAACCTCCACAGCATCCCTGCCACCTCCCCGGCCTCCCCACACGGATCAGGACAGCTCCCTGATCCCTGCCAGCCCTGCTGACCAGCACAGCTCCAGCACCAGAGTCAGGAGAAAACACTGAAAATCCTTCTTCCACATTTTATCCTCTTCAGCCTAGGAAAAGGTTGGTATTGGAGGCACCTCTGGTTAGGGACATCTGTCTGTATGTAAATATCTGTATTTGAATACAATGACTTCGTCAGTAGCAGGAAACATCCCATCCACCTGCTTTCTGTGGCACCCACTCCGGCTGCACCAGCTAGGATCAGCCCAGGGAATGACTCCGAGGTGGGTGCTGCTGAGTGCCCCAGAACACTGAGCAAATCCTGGACATGCCACACTCCTGATTAGAACATATTCCTGCTTTCACAGATGGCAGGAACACCCAGCCCCAGGATCTGTTCTGTGTTTGCAGAAACAAAACAAGGCCCAGGCTGCTGTTCCCATCCCCACTCAGCCAGAGCAGCTCTCCAAGGTGAGGGCAGAATTTTACACAGCCTGCTCCATCCTGCCCTGGTCTGGGAGCCAAACACCTCTGCTCCCACCCTCCAGACCCCTGCACAAGCAGCAACCACCAAGCACACAGCACTGGCATTATCCTGCAAAACTGAGTTTTCTGGGACTGCAGCAGAAAACACTCTAAAGCACAGTCAGAATGCAGGCTGAGTGAGATCTGCCTCCCTCCAAGACAACAGGAAACTGTGCAGCCTAACTGCATTTCACACTCTGACCCCCAACCCGTCCCAGAGCTCAGTGGTGTTTCATCATCATGGCTAGGCTTCGCGAACGAAGATTTGGGCAGGGCTCTACCCACGCTTGCTGCAAGCGCGCTGATGGCTAAAGAGGCCGATGCGAGATAGGCAAGTCTGGTTGCAAAAGGCACAGCAGAAAGTCTCCATAGGCAGTGTTGGTGAGGCACGGTTCTTTCTGCGTTGTCTTTTCTCCTCCAGACTGATTCTGCGTGCATTCTCAAAGGAATCAGCAGCGTTATGGATGGTGTGTCTCCATGCCTCCCGACTGGAGGCCAAAGTGGACCATTGATGGTAGTCAATATGGCCCACACCAAGACCCTCAATCACCTTGTCCGGGAGCTTCTTTTTGCTGATGATGCCGCCCTCGTTGCTCACACAGAAGCAGCTCTGCAGCACTTAACATCCTGCTTTGCAGAGGCTGCTGAGCTTTTTGGGCTGGAAGTCAGCTTGAAGAAGACAGAAGTTCTCTTCCAACCTGCACCTCAGGAACCCTTCCATCACCCCCGCATCACCATAGGTGTATCAGAACTCAAGTCAGTCCAGCAGTTCACCTATCTGGGAAGCATCATTTCCTCAGATGGTAAGATTGACCAAGAGATAGACAACAGGTTAGCAAAGGCCTACAGTGCCTTTGGAAGACTCTATAAAAGAGTCTGGCACAATAAACACTTGAAGAAAAGTACCAAGATCAGTGGTGTTTAACCACATGGCAAAAAGATTGTAGGCCCCCCCCTGCCCTGAAGCAGCTTCCCCCTGCGCAGGGATGGAGCACTGCACCTGCAGCCACCAACCTGCTGCCCTGCCCCTCCTGCATGGCATAGCCCAGGCTCTGCTCTGCCACGGCAGCTTCAGGATCAGTGACAGCACCTTTTTCTTGCCCTGTGTCTCTACTTCCACCAGCCTGGTTCCAAAACTTACCTGCTGGCATCACCAGGGGCTCAGCAGCGGTGAGAACGGACCTGAGGCAGGAGCTGTCCCAAACGTGTGTTTGAAGTCAACATCAAGAGCCTCTAGTGCAGATCCAGGTCTGGGGCAGATGTCCTTGGTGGTGATTTACAGAGCTGCAGAAACTCCTCTCAGGCAGCTACACCAGGGTCATGGGGGATCACAGAACATTCTGAGTTGGAAGGGATGCACAAGGATCGAGTCCAAACCGAGCTGGCAGAACTCCCTCTCCCCTTCCAGGTGCTTCACTAAACATTACATATGGAAAAGTGCTGTTACTCCTGCTTGGGACAAGATCTGATGTGCACTAGGACTGAGGAGCTGAGCACTGATAGGCAGCAAAACTCAGTCCACTGTTGTTCACCTCCCTTCAGTCACTCCAGCTCATTTGCACCTGCACTGAAGCATCTCCTCTGCCTGCACCACTCCTCCACCAGGCCTCGTCTCCAGCCACATCCAATCTCCAGCCAGATCCGTCCCAGACACACTGTCCTCCAGACAGGCCCAGCCTCTGTGCCCCTCTCCCTTCTCAGTCAGCCCAGAGCCACAGAGAGTTTCAGGGTCGCTTCTTTCTCACAGAAATTAATTTGTTTGGTCAAAAGCCAGATCAGTGACTGCTTGTGGGCTTTCAACAAGAAGAATTTCCACACTGCTCACTGCTCTTAGAAACAACACAGAGTCGAGTCCTTCATCACTGCTTTGGTTATTTTAGCTTATCCCCTCCAGTTCCTCTCCCTCCCTGTTCATCTTCTCTGAAAAGTACCTTCTGGCTTTAGAATTTTAGAGCTTCTTTTCAAAGAAAAAACACCAGCGTGAGAACTTGTGGTACCTTTACATTCAAGAGAGACTGTTGTCTTACGACTTCTCTTTGAAATAATTCCTTTGTTTGATCATTTATGCCTTTTTCTTTCCTTAAACTTGGATCTGTTGGGCTGAGAATTAAGATTATTGTCGATCACTTCTGCTTTGCTCACTGAAATATCACACTGTGGAACATGAAGGATTTTGTTTGTAAACTGTCACTGGAAAAGCAAACTGGAAAGTTCTTGGAAAGCAAAACCTCCTGCTTCTTCCCGAACAACAGAACACAGGACCACTTTGATTAGCACCAAAAGGATTTTAAATGAACAGTTCCAGGGAGCTCCTTTCAAATCATAAAATGTCAATTTTACATAAAAGTGTGTTTACAAAGTTTCTGCTTTACACTCAGCTCTGCCCATTACTGACCAGAAGTTATATACATACAAACTAGCTCAGCAGCTTCAACCACTTGCAAGGAGACTGCAGAATTTATTTAAGAAATAAAAATAAGATTTCCTGCGTCCTAGAAATTCTCTTCAGCCTGCCAGATTCGGTCACCTGCCGGCTCCTGCAGCCTCAGGAGAGCACTAAGCTTTCGAGGAGAAGGGGTACTGTGGGTGCCACCAATCCAGGAGCCTCACGCTGTGCACGGGGTCCAGCACCACCTGCACCCCTTGCTCCAGGCGCGGCTTCTTCCCGTTGCGCACCGGCGTGTCCTGGAACACCAGGCGCACGCGGTGGTGCCGCATGTCGGTGCTCACGTTGATGGTGAACTGCAAGAGAGGAGACCAGGAGGTGCTTTCAGAAAAAAAAAAAAAAAGCCACAGGTTTCTCAACAGAACACTTCTGGAGTTTTTTTGTAACTCTCAGATTGTACAAGTTCTGAAGTATTTCAGAGTCTACAGCACTGCGTTCGAACTGGCTCGCTCTGCCTGGCAACCCCAAATAACACTGCTCTAAGTTGTAAGGGTTGTAAAACATGGAGTCACCATCCCTGGAAGTGTTCAGAAGGCCTCTGGATGTGGCACTTGGGGACATGGTTTAGGGGTGACCACAGCAGTGCTGGGGGAATGGTTGGACTCCATGGGTCTTAAAGGTCTTTTCCAATCGAAACAATTTTATGAGTCTGTGATTTTAAGTGAATCTGGAAGAAAGTGGCTTTCAGGGGAAGTCTGGAACTCAGTGCCCTACTCCCAAGTGAAGCCAGACTGAACCCCTCCTGGGCACAGGCCATGTCTGAAGCCCTGACTCACAAGCACAGCCCCTTGCTCCCCACGGCACTGCCCGAGCCCTCCTGCTCTGCTGCTGTCTGGAGTGTGTGAGGGTTTGCCCCAGAGCTGCTCTTCCTCCCAATCAGGGACCAAACACATTCCAAAAGTCTGCTCATATGGGACTTTCTCCTCAGAATTTACTGCCAATAAGCAGGTATTTTCTTGAGAAGGGCAGACCTCCACTTCTGCTCCCTCTTCCTCCTGTAACTGCTGCAGTCCTGGCAACTAATCTGCCCTCAGACACTGCACAAACACAGCTCCCTGCAGATTCTCTACATCCTCTGTATTTACTGTCCAAAATAGGGAAGAGCCAATGGAAATGGAGAAGTTAAACTGAGATCCTCAGCATTTTCTGTTCATTAACCATAAGATTCTTAGCACTGGTTTGCTGGCAGAGCAGTGGGATTTACACAGCCCCAAAGAGCCACAGAGTGGGGTTTTGGGGGTTGTCCTGTGCAGGGCCAGGAGTTGGACTCGATGATCCTTGTGGGTCCCTTCCAACCCAGGAGATTCCATGATTTTAGATGCCCTCCTCATCTGCTTACAGAAACCTCATTCACAGAGCTTGCCCAGCAGCTTTGCCCTGCTTACCAAGGTAAACGTCATGCCCATGACGATTGGCACGAAGATGAAGTTGAAGGTGGTGATCTGCAGCAGACAGCAATCCTGATCCGGGTTTGTGTGCACTTCCTCATACTGGATCGGGGGCTGGAGACCTTTGCAACACTTGCTTTTCAATCTGGGGGACTTGAAAGAAAGAGAGACTGCTTTAGCTAGGCAGGTTCTCACCATGTCCCCACGTGTCTGGACAAAGTGTTACATAAACTACAGAAAGCCTCAGCTCAGGTAAGGCAGCACCATTTCCTCACAGGGGAAAGCTGCAGAATTCCCAAGGCTGCCTGAAATTACTGGCCTCTCCCAAGACCCATTCCTGGAGGTTTTCCCTGGCTTTCTTCATTTCTCTGAGAAATCTTTGCAATGGTAAAACAAGAAGTTTCAGATTTTGGTCAAAATTCAGTCAAACAGTTGGGTTTTGGTAGTCAGTTTTAGCAATGACATCTCAAAGATGAGACTATTGGGGGTAACAAATGATCCACATCTTACATTAAAGAAAGGATACCAAAGGAGGCAATAAAAATGTGGGATTCTAAATGCCCTGGTGACACAGACTGAAAACTGAGTGTAGTTTCAGAACGTGCTTTAGTTTACCACAGGAATCAGACTTTCCATTTATTGTTTGAACACATAAAAAGTTTCCACCTTCCGTTCTACCACCGTGAAAAACAATTTCTGCTTCAAACAAAAGTCACAGCCAATATGGTTCTTCTTTCATACCTGCTTTTTGAACTTGAAGTTGAACTCCCACATTGCTTCTTGTCTGCTCCCTACAATCTTTTTGCACCAGAAAAGTAGACACTGAGGTGGAAAAAAGAAACACAAAATTATGAAACCCTTAGAGGCACCACTTTAAATAAGTTTTAGCAGAGCATAGAGCCTTCCAATTACAAACACAATTACATGGGAACAATTAGGAGCCACTTATTCCAATTAATTATGTTCAAAGAACCCTCTCAGCAGTTTAGATCTCCCAGTTTCAAGTTGTCCAACTCCTTGTGCAACTGGAGAATACAACACACAGCTACTGATGAGCCAAACAGAAAAATCCCGTTGTGCTTTCCTAAGGCAGGGATGAGTGGTGCAGATCCACCCATTCTCTCTACCCAACAGGAACTCCCATTAAACTGGGCTCCAAACAGGATTAAAGTGAGGAACAACTGAAAACAGAATAAGGATCAAGAAGGAAAGGATCCAGAGGGAAATGCAAAGCTACGAGGTGATGGATGAGAAAGTTCCTAAGCCACTGTGGTGTCAAACCTTGACATCACCAGGTACTGCCTGTCATTACTCAGAGTACAAAACCACTGCCAGGACAGCACAGTCCGACCAACCTCCTACCCCTTTTTAAAAGAAAATGAGCAAACAGCCTCAAACAGCCTCTGAGGTCACCAGCACTGCCTTCCTACACACACATAACACCAGAGTCCTCCACTGTCACCTTGTTATCTCTGTGTGGGCCACAGGCTCCTGACAGCATCCAGCACTCACTCTAGAGCAGGAGTCTCAGCAGAACTCCTGTAGGAAACTGGGTGGGAGGGAAATTCCCTGCCGAGCAGTCAGTGGAAGCAACCAGCCTTCAACAGCCACAGAAAGAACCTGGAAACTCAGTCCAGCCATCCCTCAGAGCATTTCCACATGACAAGTGCCAGCCCAGCACAGCTGGTCTTACCTTTCACCAGTGTCAGCAGGAAAAGGAGGAATCACTGGGTGAGGAGAACTCCCTGTGAGCCACACACAGTCTCTCCTGAAGAGAGAATGCCTGACTGGGCTGCAGCACACATGGAATTTCACTCTAGGACAGAGTGACCCAATGAAATAAAGCCAGAACTTTCACCACAAGGCACCAAAATTAGAACTACAGGTGATACAAGACCCTCTCCTTCAACTGAGTCATGTCCATAAACAAGAGTCCTTAAAGGACCTTTATCTCCACAATCTTCATGAGGTGAACAACAAAGCCACGTGGAGTCAAGCCCAGAAACACACAGAGGAAGCAGCCCTCAGGTTTTTTTCCAACAAAAACGTTCTCCAGATCTTTCATAAACTCGGGTGGGCAACGGATGCTGCTGAGTTTAACTCCACCACCACTTGTGGTTCACCTGCAGAGACAGCCTGGTCTAGCAGCTTGTTTGGTCATGGCAAGTAGTGAAGCACAAAACGGTCAGTACCTCCTAAGGGGCAGAGGATGTCGTCCTCGGGTCAGCCGTCCTGCCCTTCAGACGCGCCGTGCTCCGCCAAAAATTAGGGGGTGTCTTTAAAGGGCAAACACCTCTGCTGACACCATAACGGCTCCAGTGTCCCACACAAGCTAGGCTAAGGAAAGAAAAAAGGAAATTAAAGAGGAAAAGCTGCATTGGACAACACTCGGCTCTGGGCTCTCCTCTTGCCACATGCAGTTTATGGAGGGGTCGCTGTTAGTTTCAACAACCCGTAAAGGTACAACCAAAGCCCATGAAAGCCAGAAGGAGGGGAGGCAGTGCCAGAGCCTCCTTCAAACCCTCTGTGCAGAGGAAATTCTGTGCACAGTCACATGGGTGGAGCTCAGAGTCCTGCAATGCCACAGTACAGCAAGACCAGACTCAGGACGGCTCTTTAATGCTCCAAGGTTTTAGGTCAAACTGCTCTGACAAAGCCTCTCATCACCATTTAATTTCCTTTTTTAAAAACTGAACAACAAAAAGCTGCACTTAACAGATCTTCCTCAGACCATTAGCACAGGAGAAGCACTAGCAGCGGGCACCAAAGCCGTTATGATGTCAACATGAATCCTTCCAAAATGCCCTGCCAGCATTACCTCGGGGTTTCCAGCTCTTGCAGCCACTGCAGACCCGAGGAGTGGGAGGAGGTTGGGCTCAGGACTAGAGTTAACTCAGAACTTTCTCGAAATGTTTCAGTTTTTTAATCTTTAAGAGCACTGATCCCCAACGTGGGGAATGAGGAAGAGAATGAAGAGCTCTGGACACAGAGCCAAGACTGCACACGGATCTGTGTGTGCTGTTCCCTGTGCTGCAGCACCACCTGCTTGTGTGCTGCTGGATGCTCCCTAAGCCCGGGACAGCCTTTCCAGTCCCCACCCAGGGAGAGGGAGGAAGGAAGGAAGGAAGGAAAAGAGGGGGGATGTCGCCTGTGGATAGATTAACTTCTCTGTTTTGAATGGAAAAGGAAGTACAACTCATGAACCAAACCCACTTCAGTTCGGCTCCAAAAACCTCATTCAACAGGTTTTCGATCTTGGATTTGGAGAATTCACATTGTTGCTTAAGCTGCTCACAGAGTATCAGCCAGTTGCAAGTAAAAAACCAAACAAGACACAGAGACATTTCAGAGTTAATGCTCAACAGCAGTTAAAAAGGAATGGTGCAAGGGCTCCAAGCGGGGACAGCACAGGAATTGCCTGCCCACACCAGAGACAAACCCTTTAGAGCCCAACACAGCTGCCAAAGCAGACACTGCTCTGCACAATTTGCCATGCTCACCACCCTGGCACTGCCCTCCCTCACCCACTCGACCACAGATGACCTACAGGAAAGCAGCAGGACACAGCTCCTGGCTACCAGTGTCGCTCCTGAGCTCTCCAGATGCCTGTTACAGAGAAGAGATGCACTCTGACAGACAGTGTCAGAACAGAGTGGATAATGTAAAAGCTGATCCCATGGAGCCTCCTTTCAGAGGAGGGGAGAGCTGCAAACATCCCAGGCAGTTCTGACAGCCAGTGAAGTGAGGGAAGACTTAAGCAGAAGTTATTCCAAAGAGTAACTCTACAGATACAAACAACCAGCACACTTTAATAAATCCCTGTCCCGAGTTAGTGACCATCCTACACCCAAACTTTGCTGGTGACCGTCTAAACATCATCTCTTTTTCCTCTAGACAGAAAAAAATCCAAACCAAACAGAAACAGCAACACCTCAGGCATATCCCACTTCCTCAGTGGTCCCACTTACTCTGGAATTTTTTAAAGTGCTGGGGGTGCTGTCTGGAATAGCTGGGTTCCTGGAGACGCGGGAGGCGAAGGGCTCGTACATGTGGTAGAGCGAGCGGATGACGCAGGCGCGCAGGCAGTGCAGCTTCTCCATGGACTCCGGGCGCAGGCGCAGCGGCAGGTACGCGTCCAGGCTGTAGTGCCTGCGGGGCCGAGCACACACCAACGTCAGCTGTGGGGTCACAACGCCACACACAGCCAGGGAGGGGTCCGTGCCATCTGACTGAGCAGGGGACCTCTGGTCAAACCCTTCAGAGCTCCCAGGGTGTGTGGTGACACGTGCAGTCTCAAAGGCTTGGCTTGCACCAGACAGGTTTCCAGCACATGTACCTCACCTGCAATACTGGGGCAATGTTGGGCACCACAAGATAAGGAAGATATTGGGCCACTGGAGAGTGTCCAAGGGTGGACAATGAAGATGGGGAAGAGCTTGGAGGGGAAGTGTGTGAGGACACTGAGGGCACCTGGGGTGCTCAGCCGGAGAAGAGCAGACTGAGAGGACACCTCATTGCAGGTCCAACTCTCTTGCAAGGGGCAGAGGACGGGCAGGCACTGATCTTTGCTCTGGGGGGACCAGGGAATGGCCTGGAGTTGTGTCAGGGCAGGGTCAGGTTGGATCTCAGCAAAAGGTTCTTCCCCCTGAGGGTGGTTGGGCACTGCCCCGGCTCCCCAGGGCAGTGGGCACAGCACCAAGGCTGCCAGAGCTCCAGTAGCATTTGGATGATCCTCTGGGGCAAAGGGTGTGGCTCTTGGGGCTGGTCCCGTGCAGGGCTGAGGGTTGGACTCGCTGATCCTTGTGGATCCCTTCCAACTCTGCATATTCTGTGATATCATGCTACAGTTTGCCCAGAGAGACCAGACAGGATTTAGCTGCAGGCTGCACAAAGGGCTGCAGATTGCTGCAGGTTCTCAGGGACCCAGCCAAGCTGAGCACTGCCCGAGCTGCCTGAACCCCTGCGCTCCAGGGCCACTCTTTGATCGGATCCCAAAGCAGTCTTTGCTGGAGATGTCACACTAAAAGCCAGGGATAAGGATGACCATGGATGCTCTCTGCTCTGTGCCCCTGCTGCTTGTGCCTCCTGGGCAACAGACAGAGCAATGTAAAGAAAATGTTTTATCCTGAAGGGAAATCCCAGTGACCCACACTGGGACAGGAGGATTTATTTCAAGTTCTGCCCTTTTTCTCTTGTTTTAACTTGCTTCTGCCACTGCACAGCTTCAAAATGCCTTGGTTCCTCTCAGGTCCCCCTGATTACAGGAAGGTGGCCATGACCAGAGCCCAAAACAGGACAAGCTGTCCATCAGTGATGCTTGCTGCCTTTCAGGAAGGGAACAGCTCTGACTGTGCCATAAGCACCTGCAGTGCTTCTCACACACACACAAATGTTGGGCCATGGAGGACAGAAAAGCACATGATGTTCTGATATTCTATAGGGTACATACAGGAATACACCACACAGATCCATTTCCAGACCCAAAGCAGCTGTAACATTAGAATCGTGGAATGGTTTACATTGGAAGGAACCTCCTCATTCCACTCCCTGCCATGGGCAGGAACACCTTCCACTTGACCAGGTTACTCCAAGCTCCATCCAACCTGGCCTTGAACACTTCCAAGGATGGGGCAGCCACAGCTTCTCTGGGCAACCTGTGCCACAGCCTCACCACTCCCTGAGTAAGCAATATTTTCCTAACATCTAACCTAACCCTGTCCTCTGTCAGTTTAAAACCCCTTCCCTTTGTCCTGTCACTATCTGCCCATATAAAAAGTCCTTCTCCCTTCTTTTTATAAGTCCCCTTAAGGGATTGGAAGGCCACAGGGAGCCTTCTCTTCTCCAGGCTGAACAACCCCAGCTCTCAGCTTACTTTTGTAGGAGAGGAATAGTCCACAATCCCTTGCCAAACAAGGCCCACATCACCACATCAATCCTGTAGGGAATTACTCCCTTATTTCCAGCTCTGCTGAGAGCTGCTCATTGCTGAAGGCTCCCACAAAAGAGTTTAAAAACTCTTTCGAGTCTCACCTTCTGTAGAGCCTGGTCCAAAAGGCAGCAGTGCAAGTCACAGTCCAGGCTTTCTTGCAAATCAGAGAAAACCTGACAATATCTTCAGGGCGAATGTAGGAAGCCAAGAGCAGCCAGATGTCGATGGGATATTCCTCTCCACCTCCCCCATCGGCGCTTTCTAAATGCAAGGGAGATGTGTTAGTGGAGTAAGTAACATCTGCACCAGGTCACACCTACATGTGATTTACTCCTGGAAGCAGCTGAATTACTGACAAGCACAGTCAGCCCAACAAGCCCAAGTAAGAACAACGTCAGCATCACTGCTGCTGCATCCACACAGCCCAGACACCTCCCCTCTGCTGGGTACCTGCCATTATTATCCCTGTACTGCCTGCATGATTGGCTAAAGTGGCAGATTCACAGAGTAATTCAGGCTGAAAGGGTCCTCGAGGTTTCTAATCCAACAGCCCAGCTCAAAGCAGGCGGAATTAGAGTTCTCACTGTGTCCAAGGATGGAACCCCCCAAAGTCTTTCTGGACCCTGTTTCGATGCCTGACCCTTTCGCAGCTGAAACATCACACTGAAGTGGAGAAATAAAAATCGGGTGGCAAAGAAAGAGGCAATTTTACATAAAGGAGGGATGAACTCCTGTATTTTTAATCAAAGCTGCTAATTTAACAGGTCACCAAAACTGCTTTACACTGGTAGCCCCTGAGCAGTAAGACACTGCCAAGCTTGTCAATTCTTTGTTCCAGTGGTCACAATATTTCTGTAGGAGCTCTGTCAGGGAAGGAAAGCAATTATCTTCTGCAACTGGCAATCAGCTGCTTTTCTTAAACCTCTAATTTCATTAAGCTTCTTGGATGGGAAACTTTATTGCAATTCAGCCGAACAGAATGGCCTGTTCTTCCCTCCAGAGGTGTCAGAACTGCCCATCCAGAACTGAGGGTTCAGATTCTCCTCTCATTCCTGTGGTGTTTTTAGATTTACACCACATGTTTTTCCACAAACACTGCTCCAATTTCAGGAGAAAAAAAAACACTTTTAAACAACATAAATAGCAAAACAATGCTAAGCCTTAGGAACATTAAGGAAAGAGAAAGAAAATACAACCTGCACACAGTGCTAAGAAAAAAGGCTGCTATGAAGTCTGTGGCATAGAGGAGGCGTTTGCCAGATCTAACCCTGAGACAGCAGCTTAATAACAAAGGTCAGTTCTTTATCCTGCTATGTTAATTGCCAGGGAAAACTCTGGACTGATCCCTTCCCCACAGCACTTCAGATTTATGGCAGACACACCCACAACAGGCTGCAACATCCACTCGGCTGGCTCAGCTCTGGCTCACAGAGCCAGCAGACTCCACGCTGAACTCAGAGTGCAGCCAAAAGCCTCACTGGTCTAGCACCATTTTTTGCTTCCTAAACATGAAACAGAAATAAGACAAGGCTGTAGTAGAACAGAATAGTCTTTCCACTTTCATAACTCCACCCACTCAGATATTATTTTGCCAGGAGTCTGAAGGATGTCTTAATAAAAGAGGTTAAACTCCTTTGACTTCCTTTCCAGAGGAGTGCTGTGCTGGGGTTTATGTTGACACACTACAGAAATTAGTATAAAGCTCAAGAAAATTAGTTAAGATTAGTTTGTCAATCTGAAAGCAACCTTTTAGAAATTTCTGCAGGGTTCCACAGTGCAGCAGAGCACTTTGTTGCTTACACTGTACTGCAAATGGATTTCTATAGAGTTGCACAAAGACTAAATGCTGAGGGATACATCTCCCTGGAATTAACCTACTGTGATGCCAACAGGATCAAATGCACTTCCTTGCAGGAAAAAGAGCCCTCTGAAGTCATTTGTAACAAACCACAGCCTTGAAAACAGATTTTGTGTTTTGCCAACAACGGACAGCAGCATGTCATCCCCAGAGCAAACCTGCTCTCACCAACACAAGAACAGTGAAGCAACATGTCCAGTGGCAAAGTTTCACAACTCTGCAAGAGCAGCGTTTGTTTTCCAAGGCTGAGAGACATTTACTTAAAAGCAAGGAGCTCTCAGGCTTGGATTTCATGCCCCAGGCTCTGCCTTTGTGCAAATACAACCCCTCTGACCCATTGCCAGGAGATTTACAAGTGACTGAACCCTCAGCATTTCTTTGTGCACACACAGGTTACAGAATGCCCCTGGAGCAGCCTGTAATCCCAACATCAGGAGATGCAGCAGGAGCCCACAGAGCCCCAGGAAGAGCTGTGACCACACCTTTGTGCCTTTTGCTCTTCTTTTTCCTTGAGGCAGCTCGCCCATTGATGCTCTCCTTTGTATCCATCTCATCGCTGCTGTCACAGGACTCTCCAGACACGGAGAGAACTTCCTCAGCAGGAACACAGGAAGCTTCCAAACCACACAGGGATTTTACTGGAATGACAAACGGCAAGGTAAGTACAACAGCAGAGCAAAAGGTGATCCAAGTTCAGGAGATACTCCAGTGGAACCACTGCCTTAAAGCTTTCTGGTGAGTGACACAAGCAAGTAAATCCTGGGCTCAAGGATTACCTTGTCAGGGAAAGATTAACAGGGGTGAGTGAACTGGAAACAATTATTGGGCTTCTTGTTTTAAAGAATGAACAATGAGGATGATTACCAGCACATTATGCAGATCCCACTGGTTTAGCTGAAGCTATTTACAATTCTGAACAAAACAACAGGCTCTTTCCGCAGAGGTAAGAGCTGTCTTCATTGGCCACCTCAGCCTGGAGCCAGCACCTGCTCTGGATCTGTTTTATGAGCACAGAGAAGACACACTCCCTTCTCAGCAGGACAAACAGCTCCTGTAGCTGTAGCAAACCACCAGTGAAACAACTCAGTGGCAAGCACATAGAGCTCCTCAAACCCTGGAATTTAGTGAAAGGAAAGACTCTGGCCTAAGGAGAAAAACAGCAAGTTGAGTCAGCTGGGGTTTGTTCGGGGTTTTTTCCTGCCTCGGGGGGCATGGTAAGACATATCTCTGTTCAGAAGCATTATTTTTAAAACTTGATCTCTAAACTGAGGGCTCGGTAAGGCAGAAGAATCCATGTGAGTCAGTAATGACAGTGTTGGAAACGGAAAGGTGCGGCCCTACGTGGGGCACTGCCAGAGACCAGCACTGTCACAGCAGCACAAGCTCTGCAGACAGTCTGTAAAATCCATTCAAGAGCTGAATTTCAGCCCAACGTGCTGGGTGAAGAACAGCACTGCTACCAAGAAGTACCTGCCCGTGCCAGTGGGGGCTTGCACCGCTCAAGCTTTTCTGTCTTAACACAAACCACAGCCCAGGAAGGTTTTAAACATCCCAGTTGCAGTCACTGCAGTCACCAGAACCACTGGAGAGCAGGATGAGCCATTTGAATCACAGGGGCAGAGTAGCAGAAAAAAACCCCACAACAACAACAAAAAGCAACTCATCACAAACACATTCAGGTGAGAGATGTTCTCATTTCTAACCATCAAACAAGGTTTCAAAATGGTAATATAGCAGATGGAAAGACAGTCTCAAGACAGAGCTTGACTGTACCCACAGACTAGAGACACTTTCACTGCTGTGTTAAACCAGTTCTACCTCATTTTGCATTGTTTGCTCTGTAAGCTGGATGCATCCATGGCATCTGGATGCATCCACAGCAGTGGTTTCTCCCACTGCTAAATCGTACTGCTCTCTCCACAGGACCTTTTATAGGCAAAAAGAGAGAGAAATAGATGGCACAATGAATGAGTGATGACATCAAATACAGCCAAGCCAGAGAGGACAAAACTGACAGGGACTCAGCGAAGGGTTCAGAAGAACCCACCATACTCTGCCAAAGAAAGATCAGCTTCTGAGTCAAAACCACACAATTCCACTCAACCGTGGATGAGGCTGCACTGCAACCCTGCAGGGGCACCTTCTCCATCCCCTGGCTGTAATCCTCCCCATCCTGGGTGGTAGAATGGGGAGGAAAAAAGCCCAGGAAAATTCCTGCTGGCCCTCACTCCCCTCCTGGGAAGCTCCCTGTGGGAAGCTTCCAGTGGGAAGCTCCCAGCTAGCTGGCAGTCACACCCAGCTCCGTGTTTACTCTGAGCCAAGATCCTCGAGACCAGAGAGGCCAAAGGCTGCAGCCCCTGGGGCAGAGGCTCCTGTCACCACTCGTGGCACCCCACTTGCCACAGATAAGGCTGTAGCAGGTCATGGCTGCACCAGATAAGGCTGGAGCACAGCCCTGAGGAGGAGAGATCCTGAGGATCCCTGAATCTAGAGGGGAAACCCCCAGATACTGCACTGCAGACATGAGAATGGGGTAGGCAGGGAACTGCTGCCAGCTGGAACCATTAGGATAATGTGGAAATGAGTCAGGAACACAGCAGGATTTTAGGAAAGGGACAAAGCAGTTGATGCTGGATGCAGGGACTTGGGTGGGGCAGGGGGAAAGAAACAACAGCAGTTTGCCTGTATGATGCTGAAGTGCAGTGCTTTGGTTCAAACACAGAGAATACACAAGGGTGAGCAGGGGAGGGAATGGAAGAGGGAAGCCTCAAGTCTACAACATAGGAGGCAACAAAAGAGGGATCTTCTCAATCTTAAAAGCTTGAGAAGAAGCAGCTCAAAAGCATCACTGATCCCAACAGCTACTCATACAAAGAGCAGATTTTCTCTAAACACATAAGATTTCAGCAACAACCCAAGAGTTCCCCCATTCGAACAGTTCAGTCATCACTGTTAACACAACATCCCCCTCCAACGTGTGTGACCAGCTCCATTTAAGAGTCGAGCCCTAAACTTTCACATTTCTCAAGCACATAGTGTGTGTTGGTTCAGAAGCTGAGGAGGAAGTAGATAAAATACTGCAATACCTTCCCAGGAAACTACTTGTTTACAAAGTTCCCCAAGAAACAGCAACACCCTCCCAAGACCTCCTTGCAGCACACATTTGCCAGAACTATCATAACCTCACTGCCACTGCAAAGACCACTACCTGCTGATAAAGTTGTCTACAGTTTTATATGAGGTAATAAAACAATAAAGACTTTTATCCTGTTATCCTCTGCCTCAAGCAGGAGATGACACCCAAGCCCTTCTATTTCAGGCACCAGCAAGGACTCAGCAATTCCTACTGGACTTGCAGCAGGCCTGCTGCAAAACCTCCCATCTAAGCCCTCACCACCTGATTCTGCAGAGCAGCACAGGCTCATTTGCAGCACTAAATGACACACATTCTGGCAGATTAAGGAAAGGGAGTTCCCCACATCGTGCAGAGGCCAGAAAAAAACGTGAAGGCAGCCTGGGGAAGGCAGAGCCCCCAGGGCAGACTCACCTTCCTGCTGCACTGCGTTGGCCACAGCCTTCTTCACCCTTCCAGACTTCACGACAGCTGGGTCTGAGTTGGCATAATCTGCCACTGTCACTGCAGAGGGGGGAGACAGGGGTCAGAGAGATTAGGGATTACAGGGGAGGGGACAGAAGGGCTGAGAGTCACAATGCTTGAAGGGGACAGACCCCAGAGGAGCAGAGGCTCCTGCAGGAGATGCACAGCTAGGAAAATGAGTCCCAGCAGATGTGCAGGCCAGGGCTCCCCAGCAAGTCTCTACCCCAGCCTAACAGTCTACCAGGCCCAGGGGACCCACCCCCTGCCCAGATCAGTCCTCTCCAATCACCTCAATCAATGCCAAACCCAAGAACCCCACTAACACCCAGCCTAACCAGAGCCTGGATGATTCCCTAAGTCCCAAGCTCCTTCTTCCCAAGCAGAGCTCTCACTCCCACCCATCAGGCCACATCTCCCTCCTCCCACGGGACACACTCCCTCCACAAGCCCAAGTGGGCCAGGTTCACCCCCCCAGCTAGGGCTGGACCATCCTCCTGCCCCTCAAACCCCTTAGCCAGGCCAAGTCCAGGCCCCTCAACCACCTCCTCTCTCAGGCCCTAATGCAGGTCCAAGGCCCAGGCCTAAGCCCAGGCTCTCCTCTGTGGACACCACAGGCCACCTTTATTCCGGTAGGCCCAAGCTGGGTCTGGCTCCCCTCACATCCCTCTCCCCTCACTCCCCTCTCTCCTCACACCCTGCTCCCCTCACACCCCATTCCCCCTCCCCTCACTCCTCTCTCCCCTTATCCCCTCTCCCCTCCATCTCCTCTCTCCCCTCAATCTCCTCTCTCCCCTCACACTCCATTCCCCCCTC
>VWZG01000008.1:50171-73298 GCA_013396735.1 Grallaria varia | reverse complement strand
AAGGATGCTCTGCTCCCCCCCCAGAAAGGATGCTCTGCTCCCCCCCAAGAGGATGCTCAGCTCCCCCCGAGAGGATGCTCAGCACCCCCAAAAACGCTGCTTTGCACCCCCTGTGGGCATGCTGTACTCCCCCCAGGGGTGCTGTACTCCCCCCAGTGGTGCTGGCCTCGGGGGTCCCAACCCTTTTAGCAGCACCCAGGGGTGCTGTGCTCCCACTCTCCCCACGAGGGGATGCTCCCCATTGCCCCCGGTGGGGCCGGGTCGGGGATGCCCAGCCCTGCCGTGCCCCAGGGGATGCTCTGCCCACCCTCGGCGGGGCTGGCTCCCTCTGGGGGGCTTTGTCTCCCACCCCCTTACTCCTTGGAGAGGGTGGCTGAGTCGGGCTGTGCTGAACTCCCCCTTTTCCCTTGAGTTGGATCTGAGCTGGGGATTGTACCCTGAGCTGGGGTCGGGGGGACCTGGCTGGTCATCTGAGCCAAGGGGGATAACGTGCCCCCACTCTGCTGGCCCCAGAGCAGGGGGCAGGGCCGGGCAGATGTGAAGGGTGGGCACATCCAGCCCCCCGAGGCTGCATGGTTGGGAGGAAGGCAATGATTGCTATAACCCGGGAGTGGGGAGGGGATTCTTTGATTTTCAGCTGCTCTCTGCCCCTGGCAGACCCCCAAACTGTCCCTTTGCGCCCCCCTCCCTGGCAGCTGCCACCTTATGCTGAGGGGAGGGCAGGGATGCTGGTGAGCCTGGTCCTTCCCTGGCCTTCTTCTGCTCCTCTGATTTCCCGGAGCCATATCCCCCCTCCCTCAGTGCTGTTCAGCCCCCGAGCTCTGGGCCGTGTCAGCCCCTCTGAGGATCTGCCTGGCACCGACCCCTGGGCTGGACCAGCTCGTGGGGGTGCTGCCACATGGAGAGATGCTCCTGGAGCTCGGCACCTGCCAAGCTGCTCCAGCTCAGAACTGGGCAAATGCTCCCTGGGCTGAGCCAGCCTGGGCATTGGCAACTGTGCCCAGGGCTGGAGCAGCACAGGGGACGTCCTGCCAGCCTGGCCAGCTCCAGCTGTGCCCACGTCCTCTGTCAGCTGGAGCAGCTCATCACAGCCGTGGCAAGCTGCCTCCAGACACCACGGTTTTCTCCTGAATAACCAGCCTTTAAGGGCTTGTTTATCCCCTAAATTGCATCATTATACCAGCAATTGGCTTAGGGAGCTGGGTTTTGTTAAAGCTGTGCAAACCCTTCTGGGGACGCCCTGGTTTTGGCCAAGTCAGGGCTGGCAAAGTGTTTGTTTCGGCTCGTTTGCCACCATCTGCTGGATGCTGGAATGAGGTTCTCCTGGTGGGTTTGATACCACCAAGCCACTGTGTGAGTGTGAGCTGGTCCAGAGGCGAGGTGTGAGCTGGAGTTTGGGACCTGGATGAACGTGCCTGGGTAGTTTGGGAGTTTCTTGGCTGTGATGCTGCCTGAGCTTTAGAGGAGGTGGAAAGTTGGCGTCTTTGTGTCTTTGATGGCCTAGGAGCCTCAGGTCCCTGTGTCCTTAGGGACATCACGCCCTGCTGCTCCCTGCGTGTTCTGGTTGAGAAACAGGACTGGTCTCTGGGGACTTCCCTGGAGATTTGTCAGGGGGCCACTGGCACAGCTCCTGCTGCCGTTGCCCTGGCACCCAGCAGTGCTGGGGTGCACAGGTGCCTTCCCAGCCATGGTGCTTTGCTTCTCCTGCACCTCTTTTCCGGGGGACAGCCCAGTGGTTGTGCGGGACTTGTGTCACCAACTGGAGGGTGGGGGAGCCTCTAAACTGGCAGGGTCCTGAGGCACCAGTGCTGGGACTGATGGGCAGATCCAGCTTTCTGGAGTGGCCAGCCCAGCTGGGCCTTGGCAGATGTGGGACTGAGCATCTGAGCCCTCTCCGTGCAGCTTTCTGGCTTTGTGGCGAGCGGGTCTTACTCTGCACCAGTGGCTTGGTCCAGCTGGGCCTTGGCACCCACCAGCAGCTGAAGTGCAGGCACTGAGGGATTGAACCTGCTGCAGATTTGGGTTCCTGCCCGGCTCAGTTGTCTCAGAAAACGCCAGGAGTAAAAATCACCCTGAAACCCTCCCCATCTATATCTTTTGAGGGGTCTTTTCTCAAACCTTGTCCTTTCAGGGCTGCAGGGGGTGAGGACAGGGATGGGGATGGTGGTGTGAGGAGGAGGAGGAGGAGGCTGGGTGTGATCTAATTGGGTCCTGGTGTGCTGGGGGGGGACATGGTGGCCCTGAGTCAGTGCTGGGAAAAAGTCTGACCCCATGTTGGAGCTGGGGGAGACAGCCCTGGAGCCTCAGTGGGGGCTGAACCCAAACTGGTCCCAACTGGAAATGCGTCTGGAGGGCTCCACTCTGGGGACAGGGAGTGACTTCAGCATGGGCAATGCCATTTCAGGTTTTCCAGAAAAGCACAAAGATACCGGATTCTTCATCTAGCCTTGGAACCCTAATTTACAATTAGTTTCCTCCCAAAGAGTGCTTTGGTGGGCCAGAGGTTTCCCAGGTGACTCCCAAAAGTGAGCTGGGAGGTCTCTGGAATATTAACTGGTGGAGAAGGGTGTTGGATCCATTGCCCAGCTTCCCTCCCAGAGAGACAACCCTGCACTTTCCAGGTGCTTTCTGTGGAATGCCAAGCACCAGGTGTGGGGTGAGAAACCTCACTGAGGCCAAGGGCTCTGGCGTGGACTCTGCAGGTGGGTCCAAGCCCTGGCCAGGCTCCTGAGGGATGTGGTTGGGAATTTTCAGCACTCAAAGGCCTCCTCTGTGCCATCTGAGCAGACGATACCGAGAGGCTGGAGGTGGGTGCATGTGTGGGTGTGTTCACACGGGTTGGCATTTGGGAGGCAAGAAGGGAAAATATCACATGGAACAACTGCAGTGTTGGGGGACAGGTCTGTGCTTGGGCCTGTCTGGAGCAGAAGTCGTGGAAAATGATTCAAGGCTCTTTGATAAAAGGAGTTGTGCCGGTGTAATTGGATTTTGCTTCTGCATGTGCTGTGGTCAAGCAGGTTCCAGCACCTGGTAAAACCCTCTGGTTCCTTTGCCAGGTGAGGATGTTCTGAGGAATTCGGCTGGGAAAGTTGGGGCTGTTCAGTCTGGAGGAGGGAAGGTTGTGTGGAGACCTCACAGCCCCTTCCAGAATGTGAAGGGACCTACAGGGAAGCTGGAGAGGGGCTCTACATCAGGAACTGCAGTGACAGGACGAGGGGGAATGTGTTCACACTGAAATAGGAGAGATTTACTTTAGATGTTAGAAAGGAATCCTTTTCTCAGATGGTGGTGGGCAGGCCCTGGCACAGGTTGCCCAGAGAAGCTGTGGCTGCCCCATCCCTGGAAGTGTCCAAGGCCAGGTTGGATAAACGTGGAGCAACCTGGGCTAGTGGAAGGTGTTCCTGCCCATTGCAGGGTGTGGAAGAGGATGAGTTTTAAGGTCCCTTCCAACCTAAACCAGTCTGATTCTGCAGTTCTGTGAGTGAAGCCGGTGCTCATCTCTCACTTCCGTGCAAAGCCAAGCCTGGAGCAGCCCTGCTGCCCCTCAGCCCCTGTGCAGCGATGGCAGGGCAGCAATTCCCAGCCCACTGGAGCATCTGGTAAGGTCCCTTTCCCCAAAACCCACTGTCAGGAGGGAGACTGACCCCATGTCCTCCATGTGTCCCTTCCTTTCCTGCCTCTTCTCCCTGGTGTTTCAAAGCCGCTCGCGGGTCTCTGTCTGCAGCTCTGTAATCCTGCAGGACTGACAGGGCTGGAATGGATCTGAAATGCAGATTTATTTTGGGGTTTTTTTTCCCAGCTCCCAGTTTTCAGTTCCTGCCACGCTTCTCTTTGCAGGCGCGAGGAGGTGCCGGCTGGGTGGCTGCCTCTAATTGCATCCAAAAAAAATAAAAATAAAAAAAATCAGAGATAAAAAAAAATAAAAAGGAGGAAAACAAGTGTCAGGCTGAACGCTCAGCTCCCCCAGCCTGCTGTCCGTGGCCAGCGCTTTCCAGGAGAAGGCAGTTCCCAGGGATTTTTGCTGCATGGTGCTGCTCTCCCCTGCAGCTTCCAGCTGTGCCCAGTCCCTCGGTGGTCCCGGAGGCATTGCCGTGCCAGGGAGTGCCAGGAAATACCAGGGAGTAGCAGGGCACGGGCCCAGCTCCTCCGTGGGGAGGTGAGATGCTGACAGGGGCAGCCGAGTTCTTTAAATAGCAGGGGATGTGCAGCAGGGAAAGAAGGCACTTCCTGCCTGGCCTCTCCTTCCAGCCTTGCGGAGAGCAGAGCATCCATGGCCAGTGCAGGATGGCACAGCAGGGAAAGGGGCCCCCTCCCAAAATCGCTGCCTGGCCACCTGGTGCATGGATTGAAAGCTCGTTTCCACCCTTTGCTGCTGCAGAAATGAATTTTCTCTGTAACCCCGGGTGGGATTCCATCCCTGGCTGGTGTTGTTCCCGGTGTGGGTGATGTGCTGGGACAGCAGGAACGTGCTGCAGCCCTGGGGTGCCCAGGGAGGGTCCAGAGCCTGGAGGCAGGAGCTGGGCCATGTGCTGGATGGCTGGAGTGTTGGGAAAAGGGAAGTTCAGCCCCACTGCCAGCCCAGCTCTCACCTTTCCAGAGCCTCATTAATGCAGTGAATCCTCAAATGGATCCTCTCCTGCCAAAGCCTGGCCTTCCTGGCTTCCAAAATTGGGAAGGTGTTTATAGCCTTGCTGTGGCATTAACACAGGTGTCATAAACCTGATCTCAGGCTCTTAATCATGACTTAAATAGGCTTGGTGGTGTTGCCTGCAACTGTTCCCTGTGCAGACATTCCCGGTGCTGGGCAGTGAGGGGAAAGATGGGCTTGTACAAAGTCCATAATCCAGTTAATCTGGCCTGTAATTCAGTGTCTGGCAGCTGTACTGACTCGATCTTGGCTTCTTTCAAGTATCCCCCCCCAAACTGGTTTGCAGGAAGGAGTCAAAAACTGTCCAGAGGTTATTTTTGGCCGTGTGTGATTTATTCGCACGCTGATCAGCCAGGAAAGGAAGTTATTCTGGTCCCAAACTGTCCCACATAACACGCAAGTACCTTGTGTGAGTGGGATTTCTCGGGGTGATCTTGCAGGATGATGTTCTCCTTTGGGAATGGAGCTCTCAGGAGGCACCTTGGTGGCTCGGTGTCCTCTGAGCCCACCCAAGGACCTCAAATGAGCCCAAAGCCAGGGGACCCTGTGCCCTCCTGTCCCCAGGGGACAGACCTGAGCCCTGTGTCCCCAGGCTCGTGGAAAGCTCTGTGCTTTGAGATTCCTGCTCATCCCGAGGAGTTCCCAGCTTGATCGTGTTCTCCCTGGGTGACACCTGGATTTGGGGAGTGCAGGGAGGTGTTTCAAGGCTCGCTTGGGCACAGCGTGGTTTCGAGGTGGTTTCCCTGCAGGATGAGGTGCCTGTGGTGCTGCTGGATGTCTCCTCCTCGGGTTTGCTTTCCCGGGCATGCTGTGAAAACTGCACTCCTACTCTTGGGAAGGGGTGGTGGGAATGAAATGTGAGGGTGGCACAGCCTGATCCTGCTTTTCTCCTGTGTCTGCCCAAGAGATTGTTCCTGTGGGGCATCCTGGTGTTGCCACAGCTGGTTTCTGGCCATGGATAGTGGGGTCTGCCAGGGTGGGCATCGCTGGGATGTGGTGCTGCTGCTGCCTTTGCCATCCTGCTGTATGGTGACGTGTTTCCCGCCCTGGCTGAAGATGGAACCGCTGTCCCCATACAGAGGTGCCATCTCCAGCAGAGATCCTGTCCCAGTGCCACCCTCACAGCTCCTGTGGGAGTGGGAGCATCACCAGTGGCAATGTCTGACCAAGGGTGCGCTGCAGGATGGGCCGAGGGAACCTGATCCCCACATCTCCTGCAGGCTGGAGACAGGAAGGGCTGTGCCTGCCAGGAACTTGGGCTAAGACAGGCTGGGGAGGGTTCCCAGAGGTTTTGTGGGGGCAGAGCAGCAGCAAACACAAGGCCCTAAAGGATCCATGGAGGAGCTGATCAAACCAAATTTCCAAACTTTCATCTGGCTCTGCTAGGGGGTGGATGGGTGAAATCCTGGGGATTCCCATCTGCCTGCAAAGGGCTGCTGTCAGTCTCCTCTCCAGCACCACTGCACCTGCAGGCAGGTGCCCAGGAACTTTGTTGGGACACAGGGTATGGTCCCTGCCAGCATTCCTTGGAGAGCCTCCTCCTCCCTGAACCCTTTCAGGGGCTTGGGCACTCCACTCTCCATGTGCACAGTAAATTGGCTTAGCTCATTTTAACCCATCAAGTGTTTCATTGGCACCTGGAGGCTCTTCTCTCCTGCTCTGAACTGTCTGTCCTTTGACCCCAAATCCAGAAAGGGTTTGCTTTGCTGCTGTTACCTGTGTGACCTCCATATGTGCCACCCAGAGAGCAGCTCGTGTGTGATGCAGGGAGAAGATTCCCTTTTCCTCTCTGGAGCACCAGAACCTGGATGATAATCACTCGATTGCTGCCAACACNAAAAAAAAAAAAAAAAAAGAGCATTTTTGCCTCACTTTGATCATCTGCTTCTAGTTAGTTTAGTTCCCAGACTTTCGCAGTGGCCATTTTTGGAGTTGGCAGCCGGAGCATCCCTGCAAACAGAAATGGCTTTCGTTCTGCCCGTTCATTCGGCGTCTACACGCACGGGAAGGGATTCTGCCTCTGGGAGCGGCGCTGCCCCGAGCCCCAGCGCTGCTGGTGTCGCTTTCACATTGCACGCCGCGTCGATAAATCTCGTCGGAGCTGCCCTGCAGCAAACGGCACCAGCCCGCGCTCGGAGAGCTCTCCCACACGTCCACCCGCTGCCTAAAAATACCGGCGCTTTCATTCTGGAATGGCTTGGCTATTGTACAGCCACCGTGTCGCACTGGAGCGTCGCTGCGGGGCGGCTGGTGTGCTCCAGAGGGGGGGTTCTGCTCCCTGGGTTTGGTCAGCGTTTTGGAGCGGCTGGGTCAGTCCCAGGGAGGGGTAAATGGGCCTTGTTAACTTTGACACCTCGGCGCTGCTGTGTATGTTAATCATCAGGGATGCGGGGGGGGAAACTTCATCCCTGATGGAGCATCGAGCAAAATGCCCCCCAAAATCGGTTCTTTCACTAGAGAGTTGGACCCTCAGTGGCCGCCAGAGAAAGTGCCCTCGTTGCTGGTGACCTTCCCAGGCTCTTCCAAAATCCCTCCCAGCCCATCACTGGAGCCTTCCAAGGCCCTGAGCCATCCCTGTGGTGAGGAGAGCAGAGTGGAACAGCAGCATCACCCACGAGGATGCTCCTGTGTCCAAGGCGCTGCGTGGGTTTAGGAGCTGTGGAAACCATCCCTGTGTGTCCTGTGTGTGTGTTCCATCCTCTCTGTAAAGATGTAATTTACATTTCCATGTCTGGCTTTGAGCTGTGGGATGCAGGGAAGGGGACTGACTGCTTTGATTGGAACGAATGAGTCTCTGTTCAGTGACAGCTCCCAGTTCCTACAGGGCACTGGGCAGACTGGTGTGTAGCTCAGCAGCCAGCAGGCTCTTTTCTCCAGCAGATTTCAGCCTCTCGACCTTACTGGCTTGTGGCAGAGCAGGGAGAGCTCATCACTTGGACTGTGAATGAAACCAAGGGCTGATGTCACGTGCTGTGACCTTGGGGTGAAGTGACAAACTGGCTTTGTGGCACTGACAGGATTTGGGAGCAGAGCTGGGTATGGTGGATGAACAAACTGAGGTTCAGCATAGCTGGGAGGTGCTGAGCTATAAAACATGATGCTCTAAAAGGATGTGTTTCTTTAGGGCACTTTGGATTGAAGGTATTTGGATTTTCCTCTCTCCGTCTCCATGGGATTATTCCATTTATTGCTGGGGAAGTTCATTTGGGGGCTGTAAATGCAGCAGTGGGTGGGCACAGACTCAGGGCATGCCCAGTAACAGGCTGGCTGGTACCCGGTTGTGCTTTACCCTGCTGGGAGTCCAGCCACGGGCACAAGTGTTGATAATTCCCCAGCCTTGTAAACACAGTAATGTCTATTTTGGAGGCTGGAAAGGTAAGGAAACCATTTCCACCCATGCAGGTGTTTTGATTTCCTCCTCTCTCCGCTGCAACTCACAGGAAATCCAATCACTGGAGATGCCAGGGTGGTGCTGCCACAGCCCTGGGGTGGCACAAGGATAGTGGCCCATCAGGAGGAGCCACCCTGGCGTGTGAGACCGAGCTGTGGCAGGTCCTCCATCACTCAGTGCTTGGGCTTTCTCCTTCCAAGGACTCTTGGCTCTGCCCTGGTGTGCCTCAAATTGCCAAAAAGCTGCTGTGGAGAAGGAAGGAGAAGGATCTGCCTTCACCCTGGGCTTTTTTCCACTTTTTCCTTCAGGGCAGGTGTGTCCACCAGGAGAGTGACCATGGGTCAGCTCCTGTGCAGTCACTCATGAGCTGGACCTTTGCCTGAGCCCCTTCTCCAAAAAGCATGACACTTTGAGGGATTCATCCTCAAAATCATAGAATCAAAGACTCATGGAATCATTAAGATTAGAAAAGACCTGGAAGATCCTCAAGGCCAACTTTGATGTACTACAACCACTAAACCTTCACCAGGAGCTGCTCGTGAGCACCCAGTTTAACCAGTCTCTGGGGCACCTTCATGGCCTCCTTTTCCCTCTCTCCATCCCCATGGGCTTGGATTGAGGCTAATCCACTCTGAGTGCACTTGGTGGGACCCAAAACTTTTGCCAACCTGTGAAGACTCCCAGACCCAGTGCAGATACTGGTGACGCCAGTAACCAGAGCAGGCGCAGGAGAACTGGTCCAGACTGGTGGGAGGAGGATGCTGAGGTGATGGTGGCCGCTGTGACGACTTTATTGTCCTTGTGTCTTCCTCTGGAGATGATGCTCTAAGTTGGAAAGAGTCCAACCTTGGTGCAGCCACAGCTCCAGCCTCCCTGCCACCCTCGACCTTGCAGGGCACACGTTTGGCTCTTGCAGATTCTTTCCCAAAAAGTGACACTGTGTGTGTTACCCTGGAGCCAGAGCGTGTCTTCAGGGAGCCAGGATGTGCCCATGGGTGCTGTGCCCATGGGGGCAGTGCCAGAGGGGCTGTGCCAGGGGGGCTGTGCCAGGGGAGACCAAGGGGCTTTGCCTGCAAACTCAGCTCACGGATGGCTGGGAGGGCAGTGGAGACCCGCCGAGAGGGGAGGCTGTCCTGCTGTCACCCGCGGTGTTGTCACCCGCAGTGCTGTCACCCTCACTGCCAGCACCCCGAATTTCACCCCGGGCACCCCTCCAGAAGTCAGCCCACCCTGGCAGTCACCAGGGTGGCCTTCAGGGCAGAGCAAAGCCCTTCTCAGGTGCTTGCTCCTTGTCCTGCTTGTCCTCCATCTATTCGGCTTCCCCCATCATATCCCTGTTCCCATCAGTCATTATTGCTCTCCAGGTGAAGGCTTTTTAATAACATCTGACATTTCAGCCATTTTCGAGTCATTTCCTTTCCTCTGCTCCAATTTTCTTGCTCTTCTTCATAACTGGGAAGCCTTTCTTTGTCCTTGGCCAGAGGGGAGGTGTCTGTTATTGCCTCTTATCATATTCCACGAGGTTTGATCGGGTTAATGAAAATGCTTCTCTCTTTCTCTCGTGTGTCGCTTCCACTCCCATCTTCTCAAGCCTGGTTTCTTAAGGAAATTAAACCAAAGGGCTTCTTTCATCCCAGCCTTTCCTCTCCCCTGCCTCGCTCGCCCTTGGGTGTGTTGGTCTTTTAGCAAATCTGATGGGGGGGGAGAGCTCAGAGTGCTTGGGGGGCTGTGGGGGCTGGTGGGGAGGACAGAGCCGGGTGATGCCCCACAGGGACAGGGGGCAGGGAGCTGTGGGATGGGGCTCAGCACCCGGAGAACAGGGCTGAGCATCCCAATGGGAACACAAGGGGCACAGGGTTGTATCCTGGGGTAACAGGCCGCATCACCCGACTGTTTTTATTTTTCTGGAGCTCAGGAAGGGCTCCAGAGGAGGGGAGTTGCCGTAGCCTGATGAATGTGGGGTCACTCTGGGGTCTGGGAGGCCTGGGCTGTGTTTTCAGCCTGGCCGTGCTCGAGGGCTCTTCCTGCAGCAGCAGCAGCAGCAGCGGGAGCTGCAGCTGGTTTAGGCTGCTCTGCTGGAGTGTGAACTGCAGCGACAGAGGAGCCAGAGGAGATTTTTCCACGGCTACAGCGGGGAGAGGCCGTAGAGCTTTTACAGTGGCTGCTGCAGAGCTGCTTCCCTGGCAGTGACGTGGGAGCTGGAGCTCTGCTGCTTCCCAGGAGAAGCACAGCCTGGACTCCCTGCTTCAAGTGCATCAGTGGAGAGGAACCAAAGGGCTTCTCGGGGTGTCCCTGGAGCTCGGTGCCCTTTGCAGCGAGGGATGGGGGCACCTCACAGGGCTGTGTCCCCTCCTGTCCCAGCCTAGCCCGAGGGCAGGATTGTGCCAGGATGGGCAGGAGGGTTTGCTGCGTTCCTGCAGTGTGGAGGTGCTTTGGCCAGCTCTGGCAGTGAGGGACCAACCAGTCTGCCTGGCAGGCCACCCCCTTTCTGTGGGTTAGTTACTGCTCCTGGCACCCAGTCGTGCTGTAGAGCTGCACTCTGATGGTTTCCCCCTTGCTGGGCCGTGTCCTCCACTTTGCATTTCCCTCTGGTATTTTGGGCAGCCTGTTCTGCTGTTCTCTCTTCAGTCTTCATCATCAGGAGCTTTGCTGGACCCCAGCGTGTCCCCTGCCCAGTCCCACTACTGGAAAAGATTTGGGGAGCCTCTCCCATCTGCCCTGTGGTCCTTCCCAGTGACACCAACCCTGCAGAGAGCACAAGGACACTTGTGCTCTGCCAACGAGCAGAGTCCTCACCAGCTCCCAGGCTCCCTTTCTCAGGGGGATCCCCAAAACATGGGATCCTGTTGGAGGGGGATGCACAGAGGTGGCTTCATGTCCCAGCTCATCCTGCATCCCTTTCCCTTTGCCTGGCCTCTCCTCCTGCTCATGGTCTGCTGGGTACAAAGGCTTCATGGTGGGAAGACAAGGCCAGCCTTGATGCCACCATGATGCTGATGTTTGGGGGGTGGGACAAGGATGGAGGTAGGAGAAGGGCTTGGCAGGGGTCCCTGCCTGCCTGGGTTGCTTTCCAGGAAGGGTTTTGGTTTTCCTTTGTTCTCTCCAGCCTCTCTTGTGATGGTGGCAAGTTGGGCTCTGTAAATGAGGAGATCCCAGCTGAATAATCCGCTGAGGAAGTGGCTAATTCGAAGACATGTCTGTAATAATTAAATCGTTATCTGGAGGGAATTGAGAGCAGATACCAAAATGGGGCTAATTAAAATCCAAACCCAGGATGACTTGGGCTCTGGGCCAGAGCACAGCATAGTCTGTTGGGGATGTCTTCATGTGTAATTGCTTTTCAGAACATCAGTCCCACCAGAAAACCCATCTGTTCCCCCTCAGGAGAGCAGGACTGACCCAGAAACCCTTGT
Organism: Grallaria varia; assembly: GCA_013396735.1. Taxonomy (NCBI): domain Eukaryota; kingdom Metazoa; phylum Chordata; class Aves; order Passeriformes; family Formicariidae; genus Grallaria; species Grallaria varia. The sequence continues at coordinate 61,846 of VWZG01000008.1, read as the reverse complement.
CCTGTCCCACGTTGCCCAGACCAGGTGGCTGGAGGAGAGCCACATGTATTGGAAATGGCAGAGGAGATGGTGAGAGCCGGTTTGGGAGGGTGTTTGGTTCTTGGGCCTCAGGAAGGAGATTCCACTTTATCTCTGGAAGGTTTGGTCGTTGTCTTATTTCAGCCTTCAGTCTTGGCTGATGCTCTTTGGAAGTCCCTTGAGGAGCAAGATGGGCTCGTATCTGTGAGTGCCCCATGCATGGCAAAATTTGGACATCCAGAAGTGCCACCACAGGGACTCGGTGCCCATGAGGAAAGTGGCTTTGGGTGTAGGGAGAGGGGAGCCTTGTGCAGGTTCAGTCCACATCTGGAGAGGGAGCTGGATGTGAGCCCAACCCTGGAGTTACCCCTGGGCTGTCCAGAGAGCAGAAAGGTGGTGACCAACAGCTGTGGTTGTGGCATTGGAGGGGAGAAAGGGTCTTTGGACAGCACCTCCTGCTGTGCCACTACCATGGCAGGTCTGCAGGGTGGGTGCTAACATGTACCCAGAGCTGCCTGAGGCTCATCAAGCCCAGAGTCCACCATGTTCTCCAGCAAGACCAAACCCTTTGCAAAGGGCGAGGCACAAAAATCCCACCTCCAGTTTCAGCAGGTTGGATCCAGGGTAGTTTCAGTCCCTCTGAGCACCTGCACTGAGTGGATTCTGCATCAGGGCGGGGTTGCTGCTCTGTCTGCGCAGGCTGAAGGTCCTAACAGGGATGGTGGGAAGTGAAACTCAGGTGAGCTGGCCTGGGATCGCTGCATTTCGGCAGGGAAGGGCTGGTGTCTGTCCAAAGCAGGCCCCTTCCAGAGCTGGCTGAGATCAGTTGATGCAGTCAGCAAAGGGGACACGGTCAGGGAGCTCTGTCTGTCAGGTGTCCCCCTCCTGAGCATCACTCAGCCAGTGTCCTCACGGCAGGTGGAGGTCACCTCAGGTGGGCTGGTGCCTGCAGGCAGCATCTGACCTTGGGAAGGCAGGAGGAGGGCCCAGTACAGGGGGTCTGGGCAGGGAGCCACTTCTGCTCGGGTGAGCATCCCACCAAGCCCTGGCACGTGTTGGCATTGCCCCGGAGGAGCTGCAGCAGCACAGCCTGGCACTGCTGACATAGGGGCTGGGCTGATCCATCCCTCACCCACTGCTGGGTTCTGCTTGGCCCAACATTTGCAGGACTGAAGGATGCCCAGGGGCCAAAATTGTGTCATAAAGAAGCCAGGAATTTAAAGCGATCCTGCAAAAATGGTCACTAAACCCTATGGAAAGTGTTGGCATGGCTGCAGTGCTGGAGTTGTGTGTGGAGAGCGACTCCCAACCCCGTGTGTGTCCTTCTGCCTCGGGAGCTTTAATGCGCTGTTGGCTTTTAATAGACAGTGCACGACCCGGGCAGCTCAGGCAACAGATGTTTTCCAGCACACTGGGTCATCCCCTTCCCTCCATCCCCCCCTCCGGGGATTTTAAGGAGTCCTGGCCATTACATTCTGGAGTGCCCACTGCCCAAACAGTGGGATCAGGATGGGAACCACCACGCCTGTGTCTCCTCCTCCAGCCAGTCGTGCACCGATGCATTTACCCACATTTGATTTCTTTAAAAGCCTGCTGAGCTGCAAACACATGTCCCTGCTCTCCTGGTGATGTCTCAGATGCGTCAGCCAAGTCCTGCTCTCACCTCCTCCTTGTTCCCAGTGCTTGGCCACGAGGCCACTCGCTGCAGCTCAGGTTGCCCAGAGCACTGCGGCTGCCCCATCCCTGGACGTGTCCAAGGCCAGGTTGGACACTTGGAGCAACCTGAGCTGGTGGAAGGTGCAGGAGGTGGCAGAAGACGGGCTTTAAGGCCCCTTTCAACCCAACCCATCCTGGAGTTCTGTGAACTCAGAGTGGGCAGGAGCTCCCCAAAGTGCTGGGGAAGTGGCAGTGCTGTGTCGAGGGGCTTTGTGCTGAGGGGCATCACAAGGGGGTTGCTTTTTGGTTGCCCTTTGGGGGCGATGGGTGGCAACGTGGGCCAGGCTCAATGAGGACATGGTTGGGGCCACCCTTTTGGGTGAGCTGACATGGCTGTGGGACCTCGTGGGGACAAGGGCAGGAGTTCTCAGTGCCAGGAAGGGGCTGTGCCCAGGTGCTGCCCAGCTCGCTGCAGTGCTGGGCTCCTCAGAGCTGACATTTTAAGAGGGAATGAGCTGGAAATTGAGCTGAACTAATGCCCAGTGCTGGTTTTTGTGATGATCATGCTCAGCTGACATGGAGGAGCTGCCACCCCGCCACACTGCCCATGCTTTTTGGAGCAGTTTTGTATTGGTTCCCTCCATTTGAAACTCTCCCCACGTTTTCAAACCCCCCAGAGCAGGAGAGCAGTGCTGTGGCAGTGCATTTCCTCTGGTCCATGCCTCTTCATCCAGGGTGGTGCTCAGCATCCCTGGATCCAGTGCTGGGGCAGAGGAACCATGAAGGCAGTGCTGGGCATGCACGGATGGGTGCCAGGGTCACCAAACGGGCACGGTGACGGCACGGGCATCTTCACTTATCCCTGAATGCCCTGTAGTGCCAGCACATTCTGTGGCCTCTTCAGGGACACCTCGAGGGGATATTGCCCTGAGACAGCCCCACTGGTACACCCACCAGGCTCCCTGCTGGGACCACTCTGGGTGAGGAGCTGGCTGGTGCCCGTGGCTGCTGTGCCCTCCAGGCCACCCAGCCCTGCTCTGCCTGCCCAGGCTGCTCAAGGTGACCTTTCTGTCTCCTAAGCCGTGGGGGTCCCTCCCTGGGGTAGAGGGGTGCCAGGCAATGCAGAGGGAGGGGGACGAGGGGCTGCTGGGACTGGGTGAAGCTCTCAGAGCTCCCTGCTGGGTCTAACACAGCTCCTGGCATTCACAAAAAGCTTCATTTATTCCTCCTGAGCTTCTCCAGTGCTCGGGATCTCTGGAGGGAACTGGACTTCTATACCTTTCTTTCTTTCTTATGAACTGGGTCTGAGAGGAGTGAGCTCCAGATGGAGCTTTTTCCATGGCAGGCTATTTTGGAGATGCTTTCTGTGGCTCCTCTGATGCCTGATAAGGCCTGAGCTAATCCCACCATTCTCCTAAACTTGGATTTTCCTTCTTGCCTCCATTCTCAAAGCACCTTCAGGACCCTCCGTGTCGCCGCGAGCCGGGCGCGTTCCCTATGTTGGTGTTTGGGGCTGTGCAGGGGCAGAGCCTCCATCTGAAAGTCCTCGTGGCAAGAAACGAGGCTCAAAATGTAGGAAAAGTCCTTCCTGCAACTCTTCCTGCAGCCCCCTCCGGCTTCTCCGGCACTTCCCGGTCACTGGGTCTGGGCTTTTCCCCACTCTGCCCACTGTGGCTCTGAATATCCTGTAATGCTTCCCAAATTTCATGCTGAAAGGCCAGTCTACCTCTTCTCTGACTCCAGATTGCCTTGCTGGGCTCTTCCTCATCACACTCATAATTTTAGAGTCTGGTAAAGGATGGTTGAATGGGGCTTGGAGCAACCTGGTGTGGTGGAAGGGGGTGGAACGAGATGAGCTTTAAGGTCCCATCCAACCCAAACCATTCTGGGATTCCATGGTGGCAGAATGCCTGTGAGCTGCCTGAGAGGGGCAGGGAGCAGGATTTGACTCCCTGAACCAACTTCCCTTTCCCTTGTTCATGGGGTCTACGGCCAGATTTTATCCTGGGCAATGGGCAGATGTGCAGCAGGTGTGTGGGAGTCATTATTACTGCATGGAGGGCTGTGCTCTGGGGTGTAGAAGAGGTGCCGTGGTGGAAACCCTGGATTGTCCACGGCCTGGAAAGCTGCCCCAGGGTGAGTGGCTGCCGTGCCAGGAGGTGCCCGCGGTGTTGGCACTACAGGCAGCAGCCTCCCGTGTCCCCTGGGCTGGGGACAAGCTGTGTGTGGGTGCCAGGGCGCAGGGTGGGTGAGGAGGCACCTCTCCACCATTTCACAGGGCCCGTGGCACAGATTTGCTCATCCCTCTCCGAGCTGGTGACTCTTCCCTCATCACTGAATAAATTAGCACCAGCAAGTGCTCCTGGTGTGTGACTAAAGCAGGGCAGGGGCTGCTTTGGCAGCGAGGAGGAGGCCCCAGCTCCAGGCCAGCAGGCTCCCAGATGAGACAACTCCTCATCACAAGTGCCACGGGGGCGGGGGCTTGGGGGATGTGCCCGTGGCAGAACCTCCAGTGAAATCATGGAAAATCACCAGCCATCCCTCGGATGGCTCAGCCACAACTGGAAGCACAAAGCCTCACTGTCCCAGAGGTGAGGGCACTTTGGCAGCGGTGCCACATCTGTGACAAGCACATGATCATCTCCCGGTGGTTGTAGACTGCTTCGCCATGCCTTGTTCCTTCTCAGAGGGATCTGCATCCACCCTGGGCTGGGAACCAGCCTGCTTTCTGGGTTCCCAGAGCTCACCTTCCCTTGAGGTTCATCCAGGGGCTGGCTCACCTCGATGTGCAGCTTCTGGAGGAGCTGGGGTGATTGCATTTCCCTCTGTTGCTTGTCCAAAATAACCTGGAATGAAGGAGAAGTCAAAGACTCTCAACACTTCAGCATGAGGAAGAGCTGCTTTCCAGGGAAGTGGCAGAGCCCTAGAACAGCTGCCCAAGGAGGGTGTGGATTTGGGGGGTTCAGTTTGGGTTCCTGCTGGTTTGGGGGAACCCCTTCTGCCAGCTGGGGCAGGGGTCCCCACGGTGAAATCCAGCCTGTGGGTCTGTTTTGGTGACCATATTCCATATTCCTGGGCGTCACCTGAACCCTCGCTGTGCTCCCATGTGAGCTCCTGGGATTCTCATGGGTTCAGCAGCACCTTCAGATCCATCCTCCCTCCGCCCACCCGTGTTTTTGGCTGTTGCAAACCCAGTTGCTCAGCCTGAAGCTGAGCCTGGTGGGCTTGATGAGTCTCCTGGCCAGGCTTTGGGGTCCCACTTGTCAGAGGGCTGATCCATTTGGAGCCCCAAACTGCCGAGGCAGAGGTTTGAGTGTTGGTGGCCCCGACAGTCCTGCCCCTGCCAGGCTCCTCCTTGGGATAAACTGGGATCCCACCTTTCTCTGGGATCACAGCAGGGACATGTGGCCCATTTTGGAAACAGGGAAACCAAATCAGGACCCTCCGACCCCCTCCAGGGCTGTAAATTGCCACGTGTGACTGGTTTGAGGTGTTTCCCACCCCCACCCAGAGCCCCCCGTGCCGGAGGACCCGGCAGAGATTTCGACTCTTGTCTAATGAGCTTTTCCTTGCCGAAACAATTGTGCTCCTGCACGACGGTGGGGAGCAGGTGGCCGTCTGAAAATACCCTCTGGAAGTGGTGTGTAATGCCTCCCCTCCCACTGGGAAGTATAAATATCCGCTTGCTGCTCCCTGCAAAGAAACAGCCAGATCCGGGCGTTTTTCCTCGTGGCTTCTCCTCTGGCTTGGCAGCAAGGCCCGGGCTGGGAGCTGCTGTTTGGGTTTGGGGCAAACCTTTGGGGCAGAAAGATGTCCTTTGAGGTAAGAAATGGGGAGTAGCTGCCTTGCGGTGTCCTCTGTCCCCATGCCTCTGTGCCCTCCAGGACACGTCCCCATGTCCTCTGTCCCCGTGTCACCCACCGTCACCCGTCTGAACCCTGGACGTGCTTCCCAAATGTCCTGTCCTGCCACGGCTGCATCTCCAGCATGGGACAAGTTGGACATTATCCCCTTGGGGGCAAAGGACTCGCTGCTGCAGGCATGGAGGCTTCCCAGACCTGGATGGAGAGGAGGAACCGCTGCACCTTTTCCTGGGTCTCGGATCTCCGGCAGCAGCGTCTCTCTCCCAGCGAATCCATCTCACCCTTTAGCACGGGAATCTAATCCTTTCCTGCTGAAAACTGGCACCTTTTTTTCTCGCCAGAATGCCTCATTTCCCTTGTTATCCCCGGGTGTCCTGGCCACGGGCTGCCCCTGGCACCAGCCAGGTGCCATCTGCGCGGTTCCCTGCCGGCGACGGGGCTGTGTCAGGGAATGTGGAAGTGCCACCACCAGATGGGCCCCGTGGAAAGTTGGATCTTCTTTGCCCTTCTCAGGGGGGCTGGAGGTCCCTGGAGGCCACGGTGTATCCTGGGAATAAACATGGGAGCTTGGGAGAAAAGTGTGTCCACAGATGGGGTTTCTTCTTGGAAAGCAGCTTTTTCCCTGTGCGTCACCCAGGATGGGGGAGTCAGGAGGCTTTGTCTTGCAGCAGAGCTGCTCAGGGGCAGGGTAAGAAACCCATGGAGTGGCTGGATTGGGGCCTGTGCCAGAGCCCAGGGGGAGGAGAGGAAGGATGGAGAGGGACCCTTGGGGCTGGAGAGGATGGTCTGAAGAGCTCCTGGCACAGGTGGAACTCAGCTGGGTGTCACCAGTGCAGACATTTGGCCACTGGGGCGTGGGCAGATCCTCTCCTGAAGGCTCAGGGGAGAAATGCCTTGGGAGGTGAAATCCCATCCCACGATCCCCATGTGACAAAGGCTTCTCCAAGACTTGTAGCAGGGGAACATTTCCATTTGTACCTTAAACCAGCAATTTCCACTGCCAAGCCAGGGCACTTTGCATCTTCTTTGTCCTGCATGCAGGAATGACTTCCCTTTTCCCAGTTTCTGATGGCACGTCTCCCATGGGGAGTAGAATGGGCAGTGGGCTCCTTGGTTGGTGGGTGTTCCTGCTGTGCCGTTCCTAAGCCATGGAACTGCTCAGTGGGTCAGGATGGACCTTCCCTGGGACAGATGGGAGGGATCAGTGTCCCAACACCCCTTGGCTGCTCCAAAGTGGTGTCTGACTCCAGTGATGGTGGAAAGGACTCATGCTGGGATATGCAGGAGCAGTGATCCTGATGGGCTTGCCGGGAATGTCAGGATGTGACACTTGCAGCTTGTCCCTGTGGTCACTTCTAATGCAGCATCGCAGGGAAGAGGTGGAGAAAAAATGTCCTGCAGGGCAAAACCAAGAGCAGAAGAGCATCACCCTCCTTCTCCCTCCTGGATGTGGCTGGGAAGGGGTTGCTGTGGATGCTGGAGCCTGTCCTTGGCTGGTTTGGTGGAGGGGAGAGCTGGAATCAAGGGGGACGGTATGGACTCTGCCACCCTGAACGTGCCAGGCTGGACAGTCAGTGAAGATTTTCCAGGAGCAGAAAAGATCAGACTGGTGTTTTTGGGGGGCTGATCAATCCCTGGGAGCCTCCAAGGTGTGCCTTAAATCCTCTTTGCCAGCTGCCTGCTGGGATGATGGTCCTGTTGGGGGTGATGGTCCTGCTGGGATGATGGTCCTGTTGTGGTGATGGTCCTGTTGGGGTGATGGTCCTGCTGGGATGGTGGTCCTGTTGGGGTGATGGTCCTGCTGGGATGGTGGTCCTGCTGGGGTGATGGTCCTGTTGTGGTGATGGTCCTGTTGGGGTGATGGTCTTGCTCGGGGTGATGGTCCTGTTGGGGTGATGGTCCTGCTGGGATGGTGGTCCTGCTGGGGTGATGGTCCTGTTGTGGTGATGGTCCTGTTGGGGTGATGGTCTTGCTCGGGGTGATGGTCCTGTTGGGGTGATGGTCCTGCTGGGATGGTGGTCCTNGTCCTGGTGGGGTGGTGGTCCTGCTGGGGTGATGGTCCTGCTGGGGTGAGGGTCCTGTTGGGGTGATGGTCCTGCTGGGCTGTTGGTCCTGCTGGCAGAGCCCTGGAGGGTTTTGCCTTTGCAGAGCTGAGAGTGGAGCTGTTCCGGGAGAAAACACTGTCTGTGTCCTCGGTGTCTGGGGGAGTGCTGGGTGTGGAAAGGGAAAGCCAGGGTGCCAGCAGCCCGTGGGCACCTCGACTCCCAGCGGGTTTGGGCCGAGCAAACAATCAGCTCAGGGGCAAAAACCCCTCTCTCTGCTCTCCATCGGCTGCTCCACGTCTGGGCAGTGTCACTGGGTACCAGCCTCTCCGAGTGGGCAGCGAGTCCCTGCTGTTTTCAGCCCCAAAAAGTGGGGAAGAGCATCCTTTGGGGGGCGGAGGGGGCAGGGATAATAAAGCAAGCACGTTTTCCCTGGCAGGAAAGCTGCTCCCAGTGAGCCTGCGCCTGGCAGCCCCACGGGGGCTAAAAATACCCAGCGAGGGGCTGGAGCTGCCGTGTGTGTTTTCTCAGCTCACCAGCTGTCTCCTGACGCCTTCCCAGTCCCACCACTTCGGGCCCTCCAAACCCAGGCAGCAGCACTTGAGGTGGTCGGGATGCACAGGCAACCTTTGGGAGCTGATGGTGGGCGAGCTCGGTGCCCTCCAACACCCAGCCCGAGGGCATGGGGTGTGTTTGGGCTGTCACCCACACTGGTGTCCCTGAGGTGCTCGAAAGGACCTGCAGCTCTGCCTGAGGACTGAGCTCTGCTCTGCAGGGACAGCACCTCATGTGTCACCCACCAGCTGGGAAGAGGCGCCTGGGAACGGGGGATTTGCTGGTGCTTTTGGAGAACAGAGGAAATGCCAAGGTTTGAGGTGGCACAGAAAGGAGGGGGTGCATGTTTGGAGGGCAGGGACCCCGGGCAGGAGCTGCCTGTATGTCCCTGTGTCTGTGGGTGTTGCTCTATCCGTGTCCCCATGTGCACATCCTTGTGCCTGTCCCTCCCCAGACACAATTCCCAGCCCAAAAGCCTTGAATAGAGCAAGTTGTCTATCCCAGCCTGGGCCTGGTGTCCTCACCTGCCACCACAAATCAGAGTCGTCCAGGCTAGAAGAGACCCTCAAGATCATCGAGTCCAACCATCAGCCCACCCTTAAACTGTGTCCCCAAGTGCCACATCCAGGTGCCTCTTGACCCCCTCCAGAGACAGACTCCACCTTCTCCCTGGGAACTCACTCCATGTCTGACCACTTTTTCAGGGAACATTTTTTTTCTTAATATCTGATTTAAACCTCTCCCAGTTCAACTTAAGATCTTTTTCTCTTATCTTTTCACTTGAGGATGGTAGAATTTAAACTTCTATTTTGCATAAAATCTGACTAACAAAAAGCCAAAAATGCATGAAGCAATAAATGGAATATCTCCTGGAATTTCCAAGCCTCATTTGATGAAAAAGAAAAAGCTGCAAAGAATTGAAGAATAAAACCTTTGCAGCTGCCCTGACACCAGGGATGGGCCTTCCCGGTATCTGGGCTACCCCTGGGACTTGTGGTTTTCCAGTGAAAGCTGCAGTGGTTGGATCCAGAAATCACTTCTGAACCCATGGGGTAGGAGAGTTCCCCAGTGGTTGTGGGAGGAACGAATCCAGGATGGGATCCTAGAGACAGCTCAGTGTCTGGGTGTGGGTGTGGATGATGTGGATGTGGTTGTTGATGTGGAGCATGTGGATGTGGATGTGGATTTGGTGTGGATGTGGATGATATGGATGTAGATGATGTGGTTGTGGATGTGGATGATGTGGATATGGACATAGATGTGGATGTGGTTGTTGATGTGGATGTGGTTGCTGATGAGGATGTGGGTGATGTGGATGCTGATGTGGTTGTTGATGTGGATGATGTGGATGTGGATATGGTTGTGGATGTGGATGTGGATGATGTGGATGTGGACCTTGATGAGGATGTGGATGATGTGGATGTGGTTGTTGATGAGGATGTGGATGATGTGGATGATGTGGATGTGGATGCTGTGGCTGCAGTGTGGGACATTTCCCACTCTTGAGGTGTGCTGTGGTTTCAGCCAGGACTTGGGCACCTGAGGCTCAGTGGTTTCCAGGGCATCAGCCTGGATTTACTCCCTGAGTGCTTGCAGGGCTCTTCCCTCCATGCCTTGATTAATATCTCTTAATTCACCTGCTAATTCACGCAATTCTTTGCCAGCAGCTGGGGTGGGATGTGGCTCGTGCCATTCGTGCTGTGCTTGGGCACTGTCTGGTCTCACCATGTGAATGTTCTGTCTCCACACTCATCCCACAGGCAGAGGCACAGCAGGGAAATGGGGCATCAAAGTCACCTCATCTGGGTTTTGCACCCAAATTAAAGTGGCTTAGCCCTGGGGAAAGGCTGATTCCTGCTTTGCTGTGTCCCAGCTCTCCCTGGAGCCTGGGATATCTGCCCTTCAGGAGAGCTGGCACGTGGGGGGGTGAGGGGGGGTTATTGCTGCTAAAATTGGGACAGGAGGACTGGGAAGCATTTTGGCTGCTTATTTACAGGGATGAGACTCGTATTCGACTCAGCCTGAGGAGAGCAGGGGCTGGAATGGCCCCTCTCTCTGTGCCTTTTGCACCACCAGCCCTCTTGGGTATGGGATGTCCTGGGGGCTCAGTGATCCTGGTTATCCCCATCCCGGCAGCCAGGAAAGAGCCTGAACAAACCCCAGGGTGGTGTTGCATCCCCACACACAACAGGTTGCATCCTGCTAGAGGATCAAATCCGAAAAGGAGAGGAGGAGAAGCACCTGCAGGACAAGCCTGTCCCACATCCAGGCTGTCAGATGCACACCGAGGGGCTGCTGCTTTGGCCGGAGCTGCTCTATTTTTAGAGGGGTCTTTTTGTGTCAAACTTCCCATCAGATGACAAGCCAATGTCATCCCAAGATGCTCCAGTTCCCTCAAAGGCGCCTCTGCCCTTTGATGGGGGCAGAGCCCCGCTGGGCCATGAGCTGTTGGACACACGGGCTTTTATCCCAATCCAAAGGGCTGATCCAGCCCAGCTCTGTGTGCAGGTCCTTTGTGGCCACGTGTGTGTGTGTTGGTGTGAAAGGGAAGGGGAATAGGGATATTCATGGAATTGTCAGATCATAGAATGGTGTGGGGAGGAAGGGATCTTGAAGCTCATCCCATGCCACCCCCTGCCATGGGCAGGGACACCTCCCACTAGCCCAGGTTGCTTCAGGTTTATTCAGCCTGGCCTTGGACACTTCCAGGGATGGGGCAGCCACACCTTCTCTGGGAATTCCATCTCAGCCCCTCACATGGAAGGATTTCTTCCTAATTAATCCAAACTAGATGTAGTTGCCCACTTACCTTTCAGGAACAATGATTTCCAGGTCAAATATTCCCTTCTCATATGGTGTGTCTGCACTTCCTGAAATTTCTTTAGGAGCAAGATGGAAACAGAGATATTACATTGAAAAATCATCTGGATTTTGTCCAGCAGCCTCCAAGTATCTCACACAGTTAGAGAACTGCTCAGGTCACGGAGCCAGAGAAGGTTAAGGGTTGGGAGGGACCTTAAAATGCATCCCCATCCCACCCCCTGCCACGGGCGGGGTCACCTCCCACTAGCCCAGGTTGCCCCAGGTTTATTCAGCCTGGCCTTGGACACTTCCAGGGATGGGGCAGCCACAACCTCGGATGAATCCAGAATATTCAGATCTGTCCTCAAGTGTTCTGTCTGTTGTAAAGTTTTAAAAACCCTAGTGGGCACTTCCACAAAAGCAACATTGGACCAGCAATCCTCACCCCGGGACTCAAGTCTGCAGGTCCAGCCGTGCTTTAATCCAGCCTAAACACAGCCTGCTGCCCAAATTAGTGGCTCTGCCTCTTCCCTCCAGCCTCTCATCCCTGGCACTGGGCAGGGAATGCTGCTGGTGCAGGAGTTCAGGGATGCTGCTGTCTCCGTCCCCGGGGGAGAGGTTTGCCCAAGGGAGGATGAGCTGGAGTTCATTTGTCACCGAGCAGCTGGTCCCAGCCCATCTGTCCTGTTGGTGGCACAGGGACAGGCTGGGGGGGGGGGGGCACCGGGGGGCTGTGAAA
>VWZG01000008.1:34067-50164 GCA_013396735.1 Grallaria varia | reverse complement strand
TTAATCCAATCATTCAACTCATTTGTAGCTGTGACTGTGCCAGGTTTGGGCCACCCTCAGGTTTAAGCCTGATTTTCTGTAAATGTAAATTCTCTGAGGCCGGAGATCCCTTGGGCCATGGGGCATCCAGGCACTCCATAGAGGGGATGGGATCCAGGACACGTGGGTGCCAAAGGTGATTGCAGGATTTTAGGTGCTGGAGCTGCTCCTCCCTGCAGCCTGGTACTGTCCTGGGTGCAGTGTGGTGGGTGCAGGGTGGTACAACCCATTGCTGGGTATGCTGAGCCCACCTTGCTGCAGTCCTGGAGGGTTTGATGGGGGGCAAAAGGGGTCTGTGGAGGTGCCCTGGGTGTTTTGGGGACAGCAGGAGGGATCTAACCTCTGGTCCCCTCTCCCGCAGGTCACTGCTGAGTGTTTGAAGAGCTGTGATGCCCAACAGAGACCACATGGGCAGTGACCATCTCGCCCAGCTTTAGGGAGGACAGCCCATCACCACCAGCCATGCCCGGGCATCCCAAATACCCCTTGGACCCTCCCCGTGCTGCTGCCACGAGTCCTCAAGGGTCACTTTGCCCTGCTGTGAGCACCCTGATGGGTCCCTGATGCCAAAGGCAGCAGAGAGGTGACACCCGGCCCTGGCAGTGCCAAGCACCCAAGCAGGGCCATCCCAGACCACGGTGCCAAGGACATCCCGCCATCCCCACCGGAGTGATGCCAACTTCTGCTTAGCCCCCCGGGAAGTTGGGATGGGGGATCCCCCCGCCTTCAGCGCCCCACGGTGGGAGCGGGTGGGGATGTGAACCCCACAGCCCCCCCAGCGCCCGCCCCAGCGGGCACCGCCAGGACCTGTGCCCGCCCCACGCCCCCCGCCATGATGTGCGAGGTGATGCCCACCATCAGCGAGGGGGACCCCCTGGGCCCCCCCCAGGGCTCTGAGGCGGACGCCGACTTCGAGCAGCTGATGGTGAACATGCTGGACGAGAGGGACAAGCTGCTGGACACGCTGCGGGAGACGCGCGAGACGCTCTCGGTGACCCAGAGCCGCCTGCAGGAGACGCTCCGGGAGAGGGACCAGCTCCAGAGGCAGCTCAACTCGGCGCTCCCACAGGTAAAAGAGGATGGGCAGGACCCTCCACCGTGGTCTTGGTCACTTGGATGGGGTTTGGAGCTGGTGCCTTTGGGTGGGGTGACCCAAGTTGGCCGGATTCGTTGGTGACAGGAAAATCTGGAGCTTCTCCTGAGCTGCGACCAGCTTGGACGTCTCCTCTTTTCCTCTGTCCCCCTCGTGAGTCCACGTGGGGAGGTGTGGGAGTGCAATCCCCCCTGTGCACGGGGGAATGGATTTGGAGAAGGGGCAAAACCTTCCCGAGGACACCCCAGGGTGGCAGCGAGACAGAGGCAGGGCCCATGGGGACAGTCCCTTGGGGAGCAGGTGGCACATCTCCTGGAGTGGATCTGGCTTGGATCCCAGACAACCCCTCGGGATGTCAGGAGGTCCCGAGGTGGCACTCAAGTCTCCAAATGGGAATGTTGGCCCCTTCCCTTCCCCACTGCTGGGGGGCAGCCCCACTCCTGCCTCTGCCCACACCAGGAGGGCTCCTTTGTCAGCCCACATGGGGAGGTGTGGGAGTGCAATCCCCGCTGTGTTTGGGAAAGGATTCAGAAAAGGGACACCAGGAGGGCTCCTTTCCTTCATCCCCCACTGAGGTGATGGGACTTTGCCTGGCGCTTGGTCCTGAGAGGGGGCACTAGAGGCAGAGCTGGGTGGGTGGTGGGTTTGGGGCTTGCAGGGGGCAGAGGGGCAGCGGGCAGGGAGGTTGCCAGAGGTCTGTGCTTGACAAGCAACCCTGGGCATAGGGTGTCAGGGCTTGCCTTGGCTCCGCTGGAGCCTCTGGTGCTGCTCTGCTCCTGGTTCCTCACCTGCAGGACCTGCTCCAGGGGCTCCAGAGACCTGGGCTCAGCCTGCGCAAGATGCTCAGGTCGGGAGAGGATGAGATGGATCAGCCTCACAGGGGTCCGAGCTGCCTGCTGTCCCTGCGGGGTCCTGTGGGACAGGGCCCAGTGTCCCAGGGCCCGGATTTGGGGGAACAGGGATTTTGGGGGGCTTTTGCATCACCCCCTTGTGGGTGTGCTGTGGGGAGGAGCCCAGGGCAAGGAGGAGACTTCAGATGTTTTTACTGTGCCAGTGCTGAGACCTCAGAGCCTCCTCGTCTGGGTGCTGAGGTTTTGGGGAGATGGGAAATGACTGATGGATCAAAACCAGTGGCACGAGCGGGCACAGAGCTTGGACTGGTGGCTGCCCAGCTCCCTGCATCCCTCCTCCTCCTCTCTGGATGGGAGGAAGGCAGACCATGTCTCCATGCCCGGCGCTGGGCTGGTCCTGGCTCTGCCCAGGCTGCTGAGAGCAAAAACCCCACAGTGCTTCCCGGGGGGCTGCTGGGCTCCCTGGGGACGAGTTGTCCTGATCCTCAGGGATGTGCCGAGCCATTCCCAAGCGTTGGGTGCCTCCAGGGCCACCATGTGCTGGGGGCTCGGTGCCCTCCACTCCTGTGCCAGCATTGCGGAGAGAGCAAGCCAGGTCACCCTGAGCTCCCTGCCCGCCCCGCCACCGCCGTGTGGGATTAAGGGACCGCTCGGATTTATCCTCCACTCCCGCTCCGGGAACGGGCCCTCGGAGCCTCGGCACGGGCAGAGTGTGCACGGAGCAAAGTGGGTCAGGGCAGAGGCACCCACGGCCAGCAGGTGCCCTGCTGGGCGCCCATCTCAGCCAGGATGTGACCAGGGGGAGCATCATCCCATGGGGAATTCCCGCTGCCTCCCGCTGCCCTGCCTGCCCCCTGCAGAAGACCCCCGGTGCCCCCCGTGCCCATGGGCCCCGGGGCTGTGCCCACCACTCTCATGGGAGATGAGGGCTCGGCATGAACACGGGAAGCAAATCCAAAGGTGCTCACCTGCCCAATGGGACTAAGCCCAGCATGTGCATGTACCAGGTAAGCGGGAGGCGGCGGGTCCCTTCCCCAGGGGCACCGTGTGGGGACATCCCGGGGGGCTGTGCCATCCTCGCCCTCCTCGTCTGAGAGCTCTTCTGCCCAGGACTCTCCTGCGATGTGCTGGGATGGGATCCAAGTGGGATTGCTGGGAGAAACCCTTTTACTGGGGTGGAGTTGGATGCTCAGGCTCATCAGTGGCCTCCCACGGGGCTGACAAAGAGCCAGGCACTGGTTTCCCAGAGGATGCACTGCCTGGGAGGCTGGGATGGAGGGATACTGGGAAGGTGGCACTCTGCATCCTTTGAGGGCACGGGGGCAGCTGGATGCAGCTGTGTCCGCACGGGATTCAAAGGGACAGGCAGGGAATGTGTCTGGTGCAGATGGATGCATGGGGCAGGCAGGGGATGTGTTAGTCCAAGGAAAACTCTGGAATGGGGATATGCTTGTCCAGGGGCAAACCCAGGCAGGAGACGTGTCAGTGTGGGTCAGGAAGGGGATGTGTCAGTCCATGGGCAGCCATGGGATGTGCCAGTCCATGGGCAGGCAGGGCATGTGCCAGTCCATGGGGCAAGCAGGAAATATGTGTCTGATGCAGATCCATGCATAGGGTAGACAGGGGACATGCCAGTCCCTGGGCAAGCAGGAGATGTGCCAGTCCATAGGACAGGCAGGGGATGTTCCTGTCCATGGGGCAGGCAGGAGATGTGCCAGTCCGTGGGGCAGGCAGGGGATGTGCCAGTCCATGGGGGAGGCAGCGCATGTGCCAGTCTATAGGGCAGGCAGGGGATGTGCTGTCCATGGGGCAGTCAGGGGATGTGCTCTCCATAGGGCAGGCAGAGGATGTGCTGTCCATGGGGCAGTCAGGGGACATGCCAGTCCGTGGGGCAGGCAGGGGATGTTCCTGTCCATGGGGCAGGCAGGGGATCCTCCAGGGATGCTCCTGCCTGTAGCTCCCCTTCCCCCTTGCCTAAGCCACATGGCCACCCCCCACCCCAATGCATCCCCATCCCTCAGCCCCCAAAAGGCAGAACTCTGGGGCGATTTCCCGGGGAGACTAAGCTGCCTTAATGCTTCTTACATGATTTATTTATTCATGTGGGAGTGCAGAACGCGACTTAATCAGGCTGAAAGCTCTCGGCTCCAACCCTGCTGCCCTCCCCATCCTGCAGGGAGCCTGTGCCCGAGGACCGAGCCCCCAAGGGGGTCTGGGTGCTCTCGGCAGCCCCCCAAGGCCCTGGCCTGGCTCCCAGCTCCCTCCTGCCTGCCCACCCAGCTCCTGGGTGTAGGTGGCACGCCGGGATGTGGCATTCGGGGCTCCGGGTCTGTCCAGGTGTGTTCCTAGGGCAGGGGACCAGTGTGGGATGGAACTGTGGAGCTCTTACATGTCCTGGGGTGTCTGGAGGGTTTGGCAGGAGTCCCTGTCCCCAAACTGTGTCAGGGGGAGAACAGGCTCCCAGATTTCACAGGGCTGAGGGTACCTGTGTCTGTGGAAACCTCCCACTGTTCATCCATCCCGGCCCTGCTCTGCTTGTGCCTTCGCTGCCTCTTGGGGCTGCCTGGGGAGCTGAGAACTGGCCTTTTTGGGGTGGATGGACCCCCTAAGACTCCCTGAGCTCTGTGGTGGTCACTCCAGGAGCTGGTGAAGGTCCTGGCATCAAACAATCACCCCAAATTCTTCCCATTTAACTTAAAAATATATTGAGAGTTAACTTGTGAAGAACAGCATGAAAACAGGAAACTCGGCAGCCCCAGCCAGGGGGAAAACACCCACTGGGTAAGACCCTGAAAGGGTCTCCAGATTTTGGGGAGATAAGGAGGGATCTGGCAGCCGTGTTGAACCATCGGAGCTGGTGGTGCTCCCACAATGCCAGGACAGCGGGATGTTGGATCCCTGCTTGGATATCCTGTTGGATACTCTAACCTCTCTAAGCAATCCCGGGCAGATATACACCTCCTGACCTCATGTTGGGAAGGGAGGACCCCAGTTCCCCATGGATGGTCCCTCAGAGTCCCAGTGCTGGAGCCAAGAGGTCCAGGACGTGCTGGTTCCCGGCACTGGGGGTGGGTGATGGTCGGAGCCCTGGGTTTACCCGGCAGGATTTAATCTTTGTAATCCCCTGCTACGCATTGCTGGGGTTTTATTTATCCCCCAGGGCTCTCATTTGGGGCTTTCTCATCATCCTGCACCACCCCTGGGACATGGGGAGATAACGGGGTGCACCCAGCAGGGAAGGACCAGGGACAGGGTTCCATCCCTGGGGTGCCGAATTCCTGGCATCCTTCCTGCAGATCCCCATCAGGAGCAATCACTCCACTTAGGGGCTCGGAAATGCCATTAATCCTGCAGCTGGAGCCCATTTGCCCCCAGGCTCGGTGTGCTGGAGCAGCAGCCACGCTTCTGCCACAAACAGGGGGATTTTGCCCCTTGTGTCACATCCCTGTCCGTGGGGCTCCAGGAGCTGGCTCTGGGATGAGGAATTCTGCATTTCAGCGTTTTCATCCTGTGATCCTTCTCCCGCCCTGAGCTTCCTAAACCTCTCCTTGCTCTCCCAGCCATCTCCATGTGGTTGGTTTCTGGCTGCCCTCCAGCTCTTCCCGTCCCCACTGATGGAACCCCAAACCCCCAAGATTCCTGTTGCTGCCGGAAGATCGGAACCCCGAACCACACCATCCCATTCCAATACCTTGTGTTGTGCTCTGGGTCTCCTTCCCTGCTCTGACAGTGCAAACCCCCCCGCCCCGGCCCTGCTCCCTTTCACCCCACGCTTGGGACCGAGCCCAGCCAGTCAGGCTGGGGGTCGTTTGCTTTTAATCCAAATTAGCCACTTTTCCCAGGGCTGTTGTGCTTCCAGGGGGCTCCCAAGGACTCCCAGGGCTGCGTCTCATCATCCTTCCTCCAACTGAAGATCAGGCACTTCTCCTTCACTTTCTAATCTGTTTATAGGTGTCCCTGCTTAGTCCAAGAGCTTATCTGGGCCCGGGGCAGGCGCCTGTGCCTCGCCGGGGCGACTCCTGGCCATGGCCATGGCAGAGGAAAACTATAAGGATCCTCTTTGTCACCACTTTCCCGGGATGTTGGACACTGGCACCCTGTGGGTGGGGGGGAAGGCTGCCCTCCACAGCACAGCCAGGGTCTGGGGACAGCTGGTCACAGTCCCCAAACTTGCCTGGCGGCCACGGGTGGCCCAGAGCAAGGTGGCAGGGCTGGCATCTGGTCCCACCGGGGCTGGGGGAGTAGCTCCAGGCGGGTGCTGGAATGATTTATTCCTGTTTTTTTTATTCCCAAGGCCCCTGTGGACTCGGCTCACCTCTCTGCCGGCCCATCTCGCCGCAGGGGCATTGCTATTTTTGGTGTAAATGCTCCTTTTTTGCAGCCTTTTCCCCGAGGGACTGTACTTCTTGTGGGCTCTTTTATTGGCGTGGGATGCACGGCATGGGATCCAGCCAGCCATTCCCACCGGGATGGAGGGCTCAGGAAGGGGTGGGATGGGCACCCCGAGGGGATGAGGTGGGCACCAGCTCCACGCTGTGCCCGCAGTGGGTCCGCACCACGTCTGACCCACTGACCGGGCACTGGCCGCAGAAGGGGCTGCCCGTCTCTCTCCAGAGGATTTGCTCCCTTTTAATTCCCTCTTTCGGGATGAAAGGCGGATTGTGGGCACAATCTGTGCAGTCTGCCCACCATGGTGTGGGGCGAGGAGATGCCCGTGCCCAGGCTGGCATCCCCCTTCCCCTGCTGCCTCCCACGCCTTGTCCCATCTGTCCCACGCTGCCCCGTTCACTCTGGTGGGGTCCATCCATGTCCACAGTCCCAGTTTTCCCTGCTAGCCATGGGGTAGAGCAGGTCTGGGAGCTTTGGATCCAGTGCTGGAAGAGCCCAGAGCCAAAGTGTCCCCACCTCAGGCTACTGTAGGACATTCCCAGGGCCATCCTGGGATGCTTTTCCTGAGCTCCTTAAGCCTTGCCACCTGTCTCTTGGCATCCCCAGGGACCGGGGCAGTGACAGATCCCTAAATCCGAAGCCGGCAGCGATTCACAGGCACCTCTCACGCTGTTCCCTCTCACCGGCATTCCCAGCTCGGATTTAATCCGCAGGGATGCTCAGGAGCTGCTCGGAGCGATTGCATAACCCGGCAGAACATACATGTGAGTGTGGCTGGGCTGTGCCGAGCTGGGAACCCACTGAGCTGGAATTCCACTGAGCCAGGATCCCACTTAACCAGGATCCCACTGAACCAGGATCCCACTGAGCCAGGATCCCAACTGAGCTGGGATTCCACTGAGCCAAGATCCCACTGAGCCAGGATCCCACTGAGCCAGGATCCCACTGAACCAGGATCCCAACTGAGCCGAGATCCCCCTGAACCAGGATCCCACTGAACCAGGATCCCGCTGAGCCGAGATCCCACTGAACCAGGATCCCACTGAGCCGAGATCCCACTGAACCAGGGTCCCACTGAGCCAAGATCCCACTGAACCAGGGTCCCACTGAGCCGAGATCCCACTGAACCAGGATCCCACTGAGCCAGGATCCCACTGAACCAGGATCCCACTGAACCAGGATCCCACTGAGCTGAGATCCCACTGAACCAGGATCCCACTGAGCCAGGATCCCACTGAGCCAGGATTCCACTGAGCTGGGGTCCCACCAAGCCATGTTCGCACCAAGCTGGGATCCCACTGAACCAGGATCCCAACTGAGCTGGGATCCCACTGAGCTGGAATCCCACTGGGGTGGGATCACACAGGCTGGGAGAGCTCGGCTCTGGGAAGGGCTGGGATGGCACAGTGGGTTCCCAGAGGAGCTAGGTCTGCAGTGGGGGGACACTGTACGTGGGAGACTGTGGGATGGACAGGGACCAAGTGTGGGATGGGCAGGGAGCACGTGTGGGATGGAGCCTGGGCATGGCAGAGGCTGGTGATGGGAGTTTGGGGTGTTATGGCAGATTTGGAGGAGAACTGATGGGGAGAGGGGTGACCCCAGCGATGGAGTGGTCCCTGTGGAAGGGATGATCCCTGCACTGGGGTGATCCCAGGACTGGAGTGATCCCAGGACTGGGGTGATCCCAGGACTAAAGGGATCCTTGAGGAAGGGATGGGGACGAGGGTGATCCCAGGGCTGGAGTGATCCCAGGACTAGAGTGGTCCCTGGGGAAGGGATGGGGACAAGATGACCCCAAGGCTGGAGTGGTCCCTGGGGAAGGGCTGGGGACAGGGATGAGCCCAAAGTTGGATGGTTCCCTGGGGAAGGAACCGAGGAACTCGGGCTCTGGGACGATGCCACAGTGAGGATGCCAGGGGGCAGCAGCCTGGGGCAGGTGAGGGGCACAAAAGCAGTTGTTTGTAGGGACAGTGACTCCTTCCCTTGCCCCACATTGTGTCCTGTCCCCGTGTGGGATCTCGGCATCTCCAGTGCCACCACCACATCCCCAGGCAGTACGAGAGGTTTGGGGTGGGAAGGGAAAGGGAAAACCTGGCTGGGATGAACAGAGATGAAAAGGCTCTTGATTTCTTGGAGCTTCAGCTGTTGCGGGAGGTGTCACTTGGAGCTGAGCAGAGCATTTGGTTCAACCTAAACCTCAAGGTTTCATTTCCTTTTGAAGGGTTTTTATTTGTTTAACCTGAAAATTAAAGTGATAGAGAATTTCATGCCATAAACCAGCTCTCAGCCCTTGGTGGAAATTTGGTTTGTTAATGCTCCATCAAATCCTTCTCAGCTTCTTCTGAAACCCTTCGCCTTTAAAAATCTTCCCGACAACACTGTGAAACTGGTGTAAATTCATGACTCGTTTCCACATTTGCATTTTTCACCCTTAAAAATCCCAGCTGCAAA
This sequence comes from Grallaria varia, assembly GCA_013396735.1. Taxonomy (NCBI): domain Eukaryota; kingdom Metazoa; phylum Chordata; class Aves; order Passeriformes; family Formicariidae; genus Grallaria; species Grallaria varia. The sequence continues at coordinate 41,341 of VWZG01000008.1, read as the reverse complement.
ATGTCGCCCGGTCCTGGCACCACTCAGGGACTGAAGGAGCAACTGGGAGGAGTGGGAGGTGCGCCTGGGCTCCCTCAGCTGCTGGGGTTTCATTGGCCAAGGGAAAAGGAACCCTCCTGCATCCCAGGAACCCCAGAGGGAGTTTCCTTTCCCCTCTAACACAGCCACAAGGGATGTGCTGGCTGGGCAGATCTCCTTTGGCATTGCTCTGGCCATGGCTCTTCCTTGCTGCCTGTCACCCCTTGGTGGCACCTGCCACATCTCCTGCTTTTGCCTCATCCCTCTCACTGGAATCTGGGGCTTGGGGGTGCCCCATAAGGAGCTCCACATGCTGGACTTGGGCGGGTCTTGCTTTGTTTTGGAAGGAAGTTTTGGATGATTCCAGGTCCTGAGGGCATGGCAGAGGCTGGCTGAGGGCCAGGGGGCTCATCCTGGCCGGCTGTGGCTTTGTGATGAGTTTTAGATGGTCTAAGGTGGATACTCTGCTGGGCTGCATCAGGGAGACAGTGGGAATGGGAGCATGCTGGTGGCCTTGACTGGGATGCCTTAAATACCATCGAGCATCTCTGGAGCTGTAGAGCAGTTTCTTGTGTCATTGGACACCAAATCAATGGAGGAAATATTGGGATGCTGGTCTTTCTTTGTCTGGAGCACTTAGAGAAGCCAGGAATGTGGCTTGGAATGTGCTTCTCCACAGATTCCTTGACATTCCTCCCTCACTGGTTGAGTTCAATTCCTTGACATTCCCCTCTCACTTGTTGGATTCGATTCCTTGACATTCCGCTCTCACTGGTTGGGTTCAGTTCCTTGACGTTCCCCTCTCTCTGGCTGGGTTCAGTTCCTTGACATTCCACTCTCTCTGGTTGGGTTTAATTACCTGACATTCCCTTGCCACTGGCTGGATTTGATTCCTCGACATTCCCTTCTCACTGGTTGGATTCAATTCCTCAACATTCCCCTCTCACTGCTTGGATTCAGTTCCTTGACGTTCCCTCTCACTGGTTGGGTTTAATTACCTGACATTCCCTTCCCACTGGCTGGATTTGATTCCTTGACATTCCCCTCTCCCTGGTTGGATTCAATTCCTCAACATTCCCCTCTCACTGGTTGGATTCAGTTCCTTGACATTCCCTTCCCACTGGTTGGATTCAGTTCCTTGACATTCCCTTCCCACTGGCTGGATTGGATTCCCTGACGTTGCCCCCTCCCTGGCTGGGTTTGGGTGGGAACTGCTCCGTGCTGGCTGCCCCAGCGGTGGGGTTGGCGTGTTGGCTCCATCCTCATCCCTCGTGGCCCCGCTCTCCGCAGGAGTTTGCGACGCTGACACGGGAGCTCAGCGCGTGCCGGGAGCAGCTCCTGGAGCGGGAGGAGGAGATCTCGGAGCTGAAAGCCGAGCGCAACAACACCCGGGTAAGCAGGAATGCCCCGCTGGCCAGGCCTGTCCTGGGGACCGCGGTGACACCCCGGTGACAGCCCCTCCTGCTGTCCTCCTGCAGCTCCTGCTGGAGCACCTGGAGTGCCTGGTGTCGAGGCATGAGCGGTCCCTCAGGATGACTGTGGTCAAGCGTCAGGCCCAGTCTCCTTCGGGGGTTTCCAGTGAGGTCGAGGTGCTCAAGGCACTCAAGTCCCTCTTCGAGCATCACAAGGCACTGGATGAAAAGGTGAGAGCGGTGCTGGAGCCCCTCCTGCCCAAAGCTCACCTTCTCCCCACCCTCCACCTCCCACCCGGACGTGTCATTGCTGGGATGGGTGGGTGATGTGGGGTCCCTCGGGACGAAGGGCTTGGATGTCCCAAAGCTGCACTTGGGAGCTGGTGGGGCTGCTGAGTGGGTGCTCTGGGTTTGAGGCTGTTGGGACCTTCCCTGGGTCAGTCATGGGTGGTGGTGGGCACTGGCTTTTGGCACCTTGGGTCAGTCTCTGCGTTAGGACTCTTGTTCCTCCTGGTTCATTTGCCTCAAGCATCTCCTTCCTTTGCTGGCCAAGCTGTTCTGGCCATAGATCTCCAAGAGCTGGCCCAGGCTGTTCCTCTCCAACACATTCACTCCCCCACGGATGATCCTGAGCCTGTGGAAGCACCCGAGCCTGGCTGGGAGCTCACCCCAATCCTGGGCACCCTCCCCATGGATCACTGACGGCCTTTCCCGTTGTGTCCCACACCCACAGGTCAGGGAACGCCTGCGAGCAGCCTTGGAGCGAGTGGCCACCCTGGAGGAGCAGCTTGTGGATGCCCATCGGCAGGTGAGGGGCACCTGGGCATCCCCCCCAGGGGCAATGGAGTTGCTGGGCTGGGACTGCTCCCTGTGGCATGTGTGAATCTGGCTTGGCTTGGCTCGAGTGCCACCTCAGATGGTCGTGCGAATGAAAGAGGTGGTGGCTGGGCATTGGTGGTGGGAGGCTTTTATTTGGAATTTCCTGTATTTAAGGGAACCTTGTAGAGATCCGGAAAACTTTTGTCTCACGGGTGAGGTTTCCCCTGTTCCTTTGCTGTTTAGGGTTCATTTCACTGACCAAAGCCAACCTGAATCTGAATCATTTCAGGGGGCTGAGGGTGACTTGGAGTTTTCCCTCAGGGGAGACCCAACCTCGCTGCTCTGAGCACCTCCCCTTGCATCCCTCCTCTTCCTTACTGGAGCCCTGAGACCTTGGTATCCCCAATCTCCAACCCTTTTCATCTTAGAATCCCAGAATCCCAGAAGGGTTTGGGTTGGAAGGACCTTAAAGCCCATCCCGTTCCACCCCCTGCCATAAGCAGGGACACCTCCCACTAGCCCAGGTTGCTCCAAGTTGTTCCAGCCTGGCCTTGGACACTTCCAGGGATTGCATGTTCTTGGAGAGACATTAACCCTGTTTTCCTCCCTGAGGTTTGTGCCCAGCCACTCCTGCCCAAAGGAAAGAGCCATCCCTCGGCCTGGCCAAGTTTTACTCCTCTTTCCAGTTCCCAAGAGAAGTCTCGTGGTACTAACCTGGGTCCCTCACCTTGCAGGGACCATTCCCCATCCTCCCCCATTGGAGCAGAATGTGATGACAGTGTTTATCCCCTGCTCTTGATGCCCAGAGCTTGGAGTCTGTCTGTCTGTAGACTGGTTGAGAGCTGAGTTGGGAAGCCTGGGATGCAGCACTCACATCCCTGAGGGCTCACCAGGAAAACCTCCCTCAGTGCTCAGGGCTCTCCTTCCTCTTCTCTGAGAGTCAGGAAATCATTAAAGTTGGAGAAGACCTCCAAGACCATCAGGTCCATCCTTTGGCCAAACACCAAACACCACTAAACCATACAATGAATAATCCACTTGTTTTTTTAAACAATTCCAGGGGTGGTGACTCCACCCTTGCCCTGGGCAGCTGTGCTAGTGCCTGCCTGCCCTTTCCATGAAGAAATTTCCCCCAATATCCAACTTCACCCTCCCTTGGCACAACGTGAGGCTGTTCCCTCTCCTCCTGTCCCTGTTCCCTGGGAGAAGAGCCTGACTCCCAGCTCTCCCCCCATCCTGTCAGGGAATCCTGGAGAGGGAGAAGGTCCCCCCTGAGCCTCCTTTTCTCCAGGCTGAGTCCCCCCAGTTCCCTCAGCTTTTCCTGCTGCTCCAGCCCCTTCCCATCCCTGGACACGCTCCAGCCTCTCTATGTCCTCCTTGTCCCGAGGGGTCTGGCAGTGCCCCCAGGACAGGAGGTGGCACCCCAGCAGTGGGTTCCTCCCAGCCCCTGGCACTCGCTGCCTGGCAGTGGTGGGATCCAGCAGGAGGCAGGAGTGGCCTCACCCGTGCCCATGTCCTGTCGTGTCCCATGCCCTGCGTCCTGTCCCGTGCAGGTCGCAGCTCTCCAGCAAGGAGCCGTGCGGGACACCCCGGCGGGCGAACGGGATGAGCCCAAGGAAGCAGCTCCAAAGCTTCCCTGGAAGGTGAGAGCCCCACAAACCCCAGCTCTGGCCATGCTCACGCGGGACCTCATTTCTCCAACCCCCCACCCCCGTTGCCATTCCAGGGTGTTGGAAACCTTTATCTCTCTCTCCCCTGGGTCCAACCCCCTGGATATGCCATTTCTGAGCAGACAGAGGGGAACTTGTGTTGAGATGCTCCTATGGGCTCTGCTTCCCAGAAATTATCAAATCCCAGACTGGTTTGGGTTGGGAGGGACCTTAAAGACCGTCGCATCCCAAGCCCTTTGCCATGGGCAGGGAGAGTTTTCCACTAGGTGCTCCAGGAAGCCCTCAGCCATCCCTATTCCATCGTGCTGGTGGGAAGCCCCATCCCTGGCTGGAGGAGGCTGTTGACGGAGCCCCCTGTCTCTACTCCCAGCCCCTCACCAGGTCCCTGCATGGTCACCCTGCCCTGTGGGGTGGCCACAGGCAATGCCAGAGCTCGGGAGCTCCGGGCCAACCTGGCACCCCATCCCTCTTGCAGCGGCTCTCCAATGGCTCCGTGCACCCGGACGATGAGGCCGGGAGGGTGGTGGAGCTGCAGGAGCTCCTGGAGAAGCAGAACTTCGAAGTGGTGCAGGCCAAGGAGCGCATCTCTGCGCTGGCCTCCAGCGTGGCCGAGCTAGAGGAGGACCTGGGCACTGCCAGGAAGGATCTGATCAAATCCGAGGAGATGAGCAGCAAGTACCAGAGGGACCTCCGAGAGGTGAGCCACTGTCCCCTGCTCTGCTCCCTGCCCTGCCAGGCCCTGGCAGAGACCTTGCCAGCAGCTGCCAGGCTGGGAAGGGGTTGTAACTCCTGCTGTCTGCAGGGTGTCCCCCAGTTTGGGAGGTTGTTCCCAAGTCCAGGGATTTCCCTGAGCTCCCAAGCAGACTCTCAGCTGTGCTGCAGACCTGGGGCAGTGAGCTGTGTTCTTGCTAGAAGGTTTTCCAGGGATTGCTTGACTCTCCCTTCATCTCTGTCCCACCCTCCTGTCCCTCATCCCTGTCTGAAGCATCCCTGTGTTCTCGGACTTGGGGTGACCCAGTTATTCCCCAAGTGCCGGTCACAGACCAGGGTGTGACATCCCCCAGGCCCTGGCTCAGAAGGAGGACATGGAGGAGAGGATCACCACGCTGGAGAAACGCTACCTGGCAGCCCAGCGCGAGGCCACCTCCATCCACGACCTCAACGACAAGCTGGAGAATGAACTGGCCAACAAGGAGTCCCTGCACCGCCAGGTACCCACTCTGGACCCAGAGACTCCCCGGGGACCTCAGGGGGCAGAATTGGGTGCTGGGGGTGGCCCAGGTGACCCATCCTGGCTGTCCCGCAGTGCGAGGAGAAGGCCCGGCACCTGCAGGAGCTGCTGGAGCTGGCGGAGCAGAAGCTGCAGCAGACGATGCGGAAGGCGGAGACGCTGCCCGAGGTGGAAGCGGAGCTGGCACAGCGCATTGCTGCCCTCACCAAGGCAAGGGGCAGGGGGCACCGGGCTGCAGGGGCAAAGGGGAGGGCAGTGGGGGAGCCCAAGGCACCCTGTTGTCATTCCCAGCCGTGGCCTTTCCATCCTCTGCCATCCCCGTGGCTGCAGGGACAAAGCACCACTTTAAAGCTGTCCATGTGTCCTCCATGCCCAGGGTTTGCTCCCTTCCCTCCAGCCCTTTCTCCAAGGCAGAGATGGCCTTGTTGGTGTGGATGGCCTTGGGTTTGTGCTGGGACCATCCTGGGAAGAGGAGGAGGAGGAAGGACCAGTCTGGATGTGGGAGGGTGCAGGTCTGGAGGCAGGGGTGGGGACAGCCATCCCTGCCCTTCCTGTGTGCTGGAATGGTGCTTAGCCCCTCTCAGGGCACCTCCAGCTCCTGCCACCCTGCTGGCAGGGCTGCTCTGGGCCCACAGGGAGTGGGAGAAGGGAAGGACGTGGATGCAGGGATGGCCAGAGGGATGCAGGGATGGATGGAGGGATGCAGGGATGGACAGAGGGATTCAGGAAGGCCCTCCTGGATTTGAGGAGCATCACCCCAGAGGGCTGCTCTGCTTTTCCCAGGCAGAAGAGAGGCATGGGAGCATCGAGGAGCACCTGCGGCAGCTGGAGACTCAGCTGGAGGAGAAGAACCAGGAGCTGGCCAGGGTAAGTGCAGACCCTGCAGTCCCAACCAGCCTTGGCTGCCCTTCCCTTGGTGCCTGGATGCTGTTTCTGAAGCAGGATGAGGAGAGCACTCCAGGTAATCCTTCAGCATCCAGGATCCCTTACACTGGAGCCACACAGGAGCTGGTGGCACTCCCTGCCGTGATGATTTCCCCCTCTCCCAGGCACCCGAGTCTCACTGTTGATATTCCACACCAACTCCTGTCCCAGCATCTCCCCCTGGCTCCAGCTGGGACCCCAAACGTGGGGTGGAAGGGGTGGCTCTGGCAGCTCTTCCCAGAGCCTGGATCAGCAGGATCCCAAGGGCAGAGGAGGCTGAGCTGCTGTGCCAGGGGTTGTCCAGTGCCTGCTGTGCCCCTTGGCCACTGCCTGGGGATGGAGGACAGGAACCTGTGATGCCCATTGCCCGGGCATTGCAGGTGTGCCCCCGGGCAAGCCCCTGGTTGTTTTGGCTGTGGGCAGACCTTTGCAAATCCAGAGTTTTGGAGTCTGGAATGTGCCCCGGTGTGGCTGTCCCTGGAAGATGCCTGGGTGGCTCTTTCCTGAGGGTCAGGCAGGCAGGATATCCCCGAGTCCTGTCCCCTCTCCTGGGCACCCCTGGCTAGGAGGTGACACAAACCAGCTGAGCCACAACCGGTGGGGCAGCACTGACCCCCCCAGCAGGCAGAGGGGTGGCAGGGGGGTACTGAGGCCCTCGGGGCAGGGGGCTCAGCCCCTCTGGGTGTGACGTGGCCCATCACTCTTTGCTGTGCCAGGCCCGTCAGAGGGAGAAGATGAATGAGGAGCACAACAAGCGGCTCTCGGACACTGTGGACCGGCTGCTGAGCGAGTCCAACGAGCGGCTGCAGCTGCACCTCAAGGAGAGGATGGCAGCCCTGGAGGAGAAGGTAGAGCCTGGGGTGGTGGGGNGGGTTGGGGGGGCACCAAGGGCTCTGCAGCTCCCTCAGGATGCTCCCTAATGAGGGAAAAACTTTCAAGGCGATATTAGTTTGGGTAGAGAGGAGTTCTTTACTGAAAAGCTTTTCAGGGCCCAATGTGTAGATGCGTGCCCAGCATTGGGGTGAGTCCTAATTTTATGGCACTACTTAATTACCATAGCTAAAGGTTACATCCACCCTCATGCCACCTTGGTGCTACCCCCAGAACCTCCCTCAGGTCTGTCCCTCGGCACAGCTCCCTCGAATTGAATCAGGGGTCTCAGGACCCCTTTACTTCTTCACCATCATCTTCTTCACGTCA
>VWZG01000008.1:16812-33914 GCA_013396735.1 Grallaria varia | reverse complement strand
CTTCTTCACATCACATTCCCTGGTTGGAGGTTCTCCAAGTTCATGGGTCTTCCGTCTTATTTTGACTACAATATGTATTGTTGTTCTAGTCCTGGTACGTGAGTCCCAATGTTCCAGTTGCCCTCTTACCCTGAACTCAGACATTCAGGAATGTAGAACAGAGGCAGAAACTGCTGCTTGCTGCTTCAAATATGAGAAGCTGTACAGCTATATAAAAATTTACAAATATGCAAATATATAAAATACATATATATATACAAATATATACACAATGTCTTAAGGCATCAGGCACAGAGTTGGGATTAGCAGTGCAGGGCTGGAGAAACAACCCCATGCAGGACTCCAGCCATGTGGGAACAGCTCCACATCTCACCTTCGTGCAGGAGACCCACTCCCCACTGCCTTCCCCCTCCCATGGCAGCAGGACTTGTCCTGCTCCCTTCCTTTCCTTCCCTGTGTCCCTGGTGGCACAGCCCCAGTGCCACCCGTGCCCGGCAGCGTCTCTCCCATCCGCCTGCCCACCCCCTCCACGTGCTGCCTTCAAACCTTCCTTGCCCCAAGCCTGGGCTGACCTGCCCTCTCCAAGCCAGGCCAGTGTCCATGAGCAGCCATGTCCACTCTGGCCATTCCTGGGGGGCCGTGGGGACATTTTCTGAACGGTCTCTCTTTTTCTCTCCTGTTTTTGTTCCCTTTTATTTCCTTTGGGTTTTTTGGGGTTTTTTGTTTGTTTGTTTTTTTAAAGAACACATTGTTACAAGAGCTGGAAAACACCCAAAAGCAGATAGAGGAGCACCAGCACGACAAGGTAAAAGGTGGCTTCTCACTGCCAACCCCAGCACAGGGGCGGTGGCTGCTCCCAAAATGCCCGAGCTTTGGAAGGGCTGGCACCCTGGAATGCCTGGCAGCAGGAAGGAGGCCACAAACCAGCCCAATGCAGTGGCTGCATGGGAGCTGCCACCCACCTCCCTGGCACATTTAGTCCTGTATTTCTGTCACTCTTGTCCCTTCCCAACCCCCCAAGGCTGGGATGGTTTTCCCACATAAAGAGGAGGGATCAGGCAGCCGCATCCCCTTCCCCACCAAGGCTTGCTCAAATTTAGGGCAGATCTGCCCCATGCCCAGCCTGCAGACCCTGCAGGCCAGATAAAGCATCTTTGTGGGATCTGCTGGCCTGTGCTGGAAACTGGAGGGCTACAGCTTTGGGAAGCAACGGGAGCTTTTGGGATGTGCCCCGTGTGTCCTGCATGGCTCAGGGGGGGATCGGGGGCTACTCTTCCCTTTGGCCAAGGCTTTGATGTCCCAGATGTTCCAAGGTTGATGCTGCTGGGATGTCACCCGAGTGAATCTCCAATCCCCTTCCTCCTTCCCTGCCCCTCTCACATCTCCCAGTGCAGGAACAGCTTCCCCCTGGGAACGGGGCTGGCAGGAGGAGGGACAGGGCCATCATCAAATCTGGCTGGTGGATCCTTCACCGTGGTCCTTTGCCACGGGAACATGCAAAACCAGAGCATCCAACTGGGACCAGTTTTCCTTCATCTCCCAAACCAGCATGGCTTGAGCACACACATGTCTGTCTGTCCATCCTGTGCTCTCTCCCCTGCACCCTCATTCCCCTCCGTGCCTGCATGAGCTGTTTCTATCCTGATGGATCCAAAAAGCTTCAAGGGGCCGGGATGGGGATTTTTGAAGGGAATGTAAAGCTGGCAGTAGCCAAGGCCGTGGGTTGCCCCAAAATCTGGGAGCTGCTCCGAGCAAACCCAACCCCTCCCTGTCTCGTCTCGCCCCCAACAGCGACGCTTGTCCGACGAGATCGACAAGCTGAGGCTGGAGGTTGACCAGCTCAAGACCAGGAGTGGGACCTTCGTGGAGAGTGTTCACTCCAGGTAAGAGCCAGGACCCAGGCCCTGCACCTTCTGCACCCACGGATTCGCTTCAGGGACCCCAAAGTGCTGGTGGCATTTCTGGTGGCACTCAGCACAAGGGCGGTTCCTCGCAGCAGAGCTCTGCTGTCCCTCCATGGATCTGTCCCGGGGTGGGACACAGAGTGTTCAGAATGGCATGAAATGTTCCCTTCCAAGGGTGGAAAACCACTGGGCATTGTTTCTTTTCCCACATGGAAAGGCTCAGGGGTTAATTTTAATTTTAATGTTCACCAAACACCTTTCCCCCTGTATCGTGCAGGGGATGGGCTGGTGGAGAAGGAGGAATCATTTTTGAGGGGTTGCAGGTAAAAAGAGAATGAACCCACCAATCTTTCCCCTCCTTTCTACAATGGTCTTCCCACGGCCTTTCATTTAAAGCCAGCTGGGAGATGGGGACATCCCAGCCCAGGGCTCCAGGAGCAGAGGTGAGTCCATGGGGATCCCCGGCACTGCTGCAGGAAAACAGAGAGGTAGGAAAGGAGGGGACAGCGAGACGGGCAGCCCACGGTGCTGCTGCAGCCACCTGGGAGGTGACATCCCCTCCTGAGCATCCTCTGAGTGCTTCAAGATGGTGAGGGATCAGTGGAGCGACAACCAGATGGGAAAATCCTCCTCTCAGGAAAACTGCATGAGCTGGGGAGGAGCCACTGGAACCAGTTCAAATCTGCCAGCAGAGAGTGGGAGGTTTGGAGGCCCCATGTCTGTCACAGAGAGGAGAAAAGGGCAGAGTGAGGAAGAACCTGGGTGGCTGAGCCTAAGATGAAGGTCTGGAGCGTGTGTGGGACCTCTTTGCACGGATGTGTAAGAGCAAGATGGACAATTCAATGGGCTTTTTGATATTTCTTGGAGGAAAAACCAGCAGAAGTCAGAATAATCCCCCAGCTGAGATGTCAGCTTTTGTCTAGGGGGGCTTTATCTGGTCTTAGCTGGGCAGCAGCTCAGCAGCAGCTCAAATGCCCCCGAGGCTTGGGCTGCGCCTTCCTCTGCAAAGCCCAACCTGGCACCAGCCGAGCTGCTCCTGGTGGTGCTTTGGGCTGGCCCAGACCTGTGTCTGCACCACCAACCAGGCCCACCACGGTGGGCAAACACCGCTTTAGTCACCTGAAATTCCTCTGAAATGAAACGTCGTGTCTCCTGTGGGGTGGTGTGTGACCACCCCTGTGCCCCCGGTCGGGCATTCCGGGCAAGGAGGAGCAGCCGGGCAACGTGGAGACACGGAAGGGACACTGTGAGGGTCACCAAGTGTCCTCATGTCCTGCAGCAGCCACTGCCTTGCTCTGCCTGGCACGGGCCCTGCTCCCCAGCACAGCCCCAGCCGAGGAGGAGGATGATGAAGAAGTCCCAGCTGGTTTCCACTGGAAGATCCCAAAACATACTCATGTCGTCACACCTGGAGGATGCTTCATGTGGGATTATTATGGAATCGTTGTGGTTGGGAAAGACCTCCAAGATCAAGTCCAACTTTTGTCCAAATGCCATTCCCACTAAATCATATCCCAAAGTGCCACGTCCGCTCATTTTTTGGGATGGTGACTCCGCCACTGCCCTGGCAGCCTGTGCCAGTGCTTGACCACTGTTTCAGTGAAGAAATTTTGCCTGATTTCCTCCTCGTGTTGCAATTTGAGGCCATTTCCCCTTGTCCTGTCCCTGGTTCCCTTGGAGAAGAGCCCGACCCCCATCAGGGCATTTTTTCCTGAAAATGTTGGAACAAACATGAAAAGGAGAAAGAGCTCCTTGACTGGGCCCTGTTGTGCACGTGGGGATGGAGGAGACAAGCGCGGGTTGTGCTGCTTGTGTTGAGAGGTTTGAGCTGTCGTGGGCGGGTTTTGGGGGCAACTGGGTGGTTAAACCAGTGGGAACACAGAGAAGGGGAATGGAACTGCAGGGAAGTGCCCACGGCTGAAGTTTCTACAGGCTGGGGGAAAGTTGAAGTCTCCTGAGGTCGGATCTCCTGGGTGTCTGCAGCATCCTCAGGAGGGGCAGCCCAGATCCCTGATCCCTGTGAGCAGGGACAGGACCCAGGGAAGGGCTGGGGCTGTGCCAAGGCAGGGTTAGGTTGGATCTCAGGGAAGGTCCTTCCCCCAGAGGGTGGTGGGCACTGGCCAGGCTCCTCAGGGCAGTGGGCACAGCCCCAAGGCTGCCAGAGCTCCAGGAGCCTTTGGACAATGGGACAGGGACAGGATGGGATTTGAGGTGTCTGTGCAGGGCCAGGAGTTGAATCAGTGGTCCCTGTGGGTCCCTCCCAGCTCAGAACATTTTATGATTCCATGAATCCACGAGCACATCTCCAGAGCCACTGTGGGCATAATGGGACACTTTTTGCAGAGCCTGGTTTTGCCTCCTTTCAAGTCCCACTGGGATGGGCATCCTGGAGTGGCCTCACCCTGCTCTGTCCTGAGCAGCCTGAGCTGCAAGGGTGGGCAGCCTGGGCATCTCTGCACAGAGCAGTGCCCACCCCAGGGCTCTCTGTCCCCAGGTCCCACATGGGCAGTGCCACCGACCTGCGCTTCCCACTGGTGCACGCGCCCACCGAGCCCTTCGGAGCAGCCCCGGGCCTGCCCCGGGCACAGAAGGGTCGATTTGGTGCCCGGAGAGAGGAGACAGCCAAGGTAACCCAGTGTGGGCACCGGGATGGGGCTGGGTTCTGCTCCTGCCTGGCACCCTGCTCTGCTGTGCCCTGATGTGGGGACGTGGGACGGTTTCCTTCACCTGGTGTGTGGATGGGGTGACAACAGAACCACAGGATCGACCTCTGAGGTCATCGAGTCCAACCTCTGACCCAACACCACCTTGTCACCCAGCCCATGGCACTGAGTGCCACATCCAGTCTTTTCCTAAACCCCTCCAGGGACAGTGACTGCCCCTCATCCCTGGACAGCCCATTCCAATGCCCAATCACTCTCTCTGTAAGGAATTTCTTCCTGATGTCCAACCTAAACCTCCCCTGGCAGAGCTCAAGCCCGTGCCCTCTTGTCCTATTGCTGGTTGCCTGGGAGAAGAGTCCAACACTCACCCGTCTGCAACCTCCTGTCAGGGAGTTGTGGAGAGTGAGAAGGTCCCCCCTGAGCCTCCTCCTGTCCAGGCTGAGCACCCCCCAGCTGCCTCAGCTGCTCCTCACAGCACTTGTGCTCCAGACCCTTCACCAGCCTCATTGCCCCTCCCTGGATATGTTCCAGCACCTCAACATCCTCCCAAAACTGAGGGGCCAGAACTGGGCACAGCACTCGAGCTGTGGGTACCAGTGCCCAGTCCAGGGGCAGAATCCCTTCCCTGGTCCTGTGGCTACGCTATTCCTGGTCCAGGCTAGGATGCCCTTGGCCTTCTTGGCCACCCATGGCAGGAAGGCTTTCCCCCTGAGGTCACACCGAGGTGCGACTCCAGCGTGGAGCTCTCCAGGTTGGCTCTTTGGGGGCGCCCTGTAGGACCAGTGGCCCTTGTCCCCCCCAGGACTGGGAGCAGGCCCAGGCGGGCAGTGTCCTGGCCACGGGGCCTCACGCCTTTGACAGCGACCCCGACATCTCCGACGTGGACGAGGACGACCGCGAGACGCTCTTCAGCTCCATGGACGTGCTCTCCCCCGGCGGGCACTCGGACGCCCAGACGTTGGCCATGATGCTCCAGGAGCAGCTGGATGCCATCAACGAGGAGATCAGGTAGTCACTGTGGCCAAACCCCACTGCTACCTTCTGCTGAAATGGCTCCAGAGGGGCAACCAGCTGCCAGGTGGTGGGGGGAGTCTCTGGTGCCCTAAAATTGGGGCATCTTCAGCCAGGGATGTGGCTCCAGGATAACCAGCCATGGGGCTTAGTCCTTCTTGCCCACATCTCCTCGTCCCTCAGCTGCACCATCACAGGATCCTTCTTTTAAAGGGTCATTCTTCTTAAAGAAGTTCTCCACGAGTGTTAAATCGTGTCTCAGCCCTGGTTTATGTCAATCCTGGTGGATCTTACTGTCTGACCCTGGAGATCGGGGGCTTGAGTTGCAGCACCAAGGTGTGCTCCCCCAAGGGTGGGGCTGCCCTGTGGCTGGCAGGTGCGAGAAGATTCCCGGTAAAGGTGGGGAGCCGGGAGCCCTGAGCCCTCCTGCTCCCCCAGGATGATCCAAGAGGAGAAGGAGTCCACGGAGCTGCGCGCGGAGGAGCTGGAGACGCGCGTCACCAGCGGCAGCATGGAGGGGCTCAACCTCACCCAGCTGTGCAAGAGGGCCTCCATCCCCACCTCGCTGACTGCCCTGTCCCTGGCCAGCTCGTCCCCCCCGCTCAGCGGCCGCTCCACACCCAAGCTCAGCTCCCGCAGCGCTGCCCAGGACCTGGACCGCATGGGCATCATGACGTTGGTGAGGATGCCCCAGAGGGCTCCCGGGGGGCTCCCGGGGNGGGGGTGCCTGTGTCTGCTGTCTCCAGCCCCGGGACTGCTCTGCAGGGCTTTCTCCATTAACTGCCCCCCTTTCTGTGTCTCTCTCGCTTTCCCCCTTGCAATCAGCCCAGCGACTTGAGGAAGCACCGGAGGAAACTGCTAGTGAGTGCCTCCCATCCCGTTGGTTTCTGTCCAAGCCCCTTTTTCCAGCCTGCTCCTGGCTTTGCCCACCCCGGGTCAGGGCGCAGCAGGCGCGGGATGGGGCTGGGCACCCCAGGGATTCAGCAGGAGGATCGTGGGGATCCCCCACAGGCTCCTGGACGTGTTCCTGCCGGCAGCCTGGCGGGGCCTGGCAGGACGTGGGGAGGTTCAGGAAGCCACTGGGTCCTCAAACTTCTAGTCCCCTCTGGCGACAGGGTGTCTTTGGGACATTCCCATCTGTGCTCCTCAGAATGCTCTGCTGAGGGCCAGCAGCTTCTGTCCCCACAGCCTGACCTGGTCCATGGTGCTGCATCCCCTCGCCTCCCTATTCCCAGGATCTCGGCCATGTGGCCACATCCTCCCCACCCGCTCGGGCGTCTGGAGCCATCGCCAGAGCTCTAATTGAGGCCAATCCCGGAGCATGGCAAAGCCTCTGGGCGCTGGTGGCTCTTTTGGCCATGCCTCCAAGGCAAGGAGCAAGAGAGAGGCAGGCAGCAGGGCAAGGATGGAGCTGGGCTCTGCCCGCCCACCCTCACGGCTGCTCCGCTTCTCCAGTCACCCGCAGCTCGGGACGAGAGCCGGGAGGACAAAACCACCATCAAATGTGAGACGTCCCCACCGTCCTCGCCCAGGACATTGAGGCTGGAGAAGCTGGGCCACCCCGCCCTGAGCCAGGAGGATGGCAAGAGGTACGTGGAGTGCCCTGTGGATCTCCCACCGGTGCCCTCTGGGTTGATTTGGGGGCGAGCATGGGGCACGCGTGGGGTCGTGGGCCGGGTGGGGGTTTGTGCCCTGCTCTGGAATCACCCGCAGTGTTTGCTGGTCCTCTCCCTCCTCCACCCCAGCTCGCTGGAGGATCAGGCCAACGCCAGCAGCAGCCAGGACTCCTTGCACAAGGGCTCCAAGAGGAAGGGCATCAAATCCTCCATCGGGCGCTTGTTCGGGAAAAAGGAGAAGGGCCGCCTGATCCAGCTGAGCAGAGAAGGGGCCACAGGGCAGGGTCTGTGAGCAACCCCATCCCTGCATGCTGGGTGGGCATCCTGGGGCAGGCTTGGCGTCCTCCTGGCCTTGGGGTGCCCCTGGGTGGCATGTGGAAGGGCAGGGACACTGCTGCTGGTTTGGGAAGGTGAGGGCCACCCAACTCCAGGGCACTTGGGTGCTCCCGCCCTGAGCGTGGTGTCACCCTCCGTGCCCTGCCAGGGCTGAGGGGTGTGGATGGTGAACCCTCGCCATGGGATCTTGTCTTTAATGTCCCCAAACCCGCATCCCTCCCTGTGGGACCATGGGGAGTTTGCAGAGCCCTTTGACAGGAGCTGTCTCTGCACTCCCAAATCCTTTACTGCTTCCACGTCGGGCACTTTGGTACAGGAGGGATGGCAGGTGGGAATTCTCTTGGGTATCCCAGGGAGGCAGGGGGGTCGGGAATGAGGACTGTCACTCCTGTGTTGTGGTTGTACCTCCCCAGCACCCTGGCATGGGGTTAGTGACAGTGCCCACACGGGCCCTGGGGGATGTCACATGGACCCTGGGGTGTCACACGGACCCTGGGGGATGCCACATGGACCCTGGGTTGCCACAGAGACCCTGGGGTGTCACATGGACCCTGGGGTGTCACACGGACCCTGGGAGATGCCACATGGACTCTGGGTTGCCACAGAGACCCTGGGGTGTCACACGGACCCTGGGGGATGCCACATGGANGTGTCGCACGGACCCTGGGAGCTGCCACATGGACCCTGGGGTGCCACAGAGGCCCTGGGGTGTCACATGGACCCTGGGGTGTCACACAGACCCTGAGAGATGCCACACGGACCCTGGGGTGCCACATGGACCCTGGGGTGCCACAGAGGCCCTGGGGTGTCACATGGACCCTGGGATACCACAGAGACCTTGGGGTGTCACACAGACCCTGGGGTGCCACAGAGACCCTGGGGTGTCACACAGACCCTGGGGTGTCACTCTGACCTGAGGGTCTTCCTTGCTCCACAGTGGTGCTGACTGACATGGAGGGGGGCATCCAGGACACCCTGGGACTTGGCAAGCTGGGTGCCCAGGCCGAGAAGGATCGGCGCCTGCGGAAGAAGTGAGTGAACCTCCCCAGCCAGAAAATGGTGGCTGGGAAGCCACAGCATGGAACTGGGAATTCCTGGGAAGTCTTCTCCTCTTTGCCTTCCCTTGAGCCCTGTTACCTTCTCCACTGCTTTGCCTCCAGCTGGTTCTTGCTGCCCACAGTCTGTTCCTTCTCAGGACCTGCTCCCTTTCCCCCAACCCCCCCCAGTAAATCACTCTTCTTCTCTTCCTTCCAGGCACGAACTCCTGGAAGAGGCTCGAAGGAAAGGGTTGCCCTTTGCTCACTGGGATGGCCCCACGGTTGTGTCCTGGCTGGAGGTGAGGCGGAGCCCATGTGTTGTCCCCTGCGCTGTCACTGCTGTCACAGCACCCCCAGTCCCACCAGGCTGCGTCCCTGCCCTCAGCTGGTGCTGCCAATCCCGGGGGAGCAGAGGACATCCCCAGATCCCTCCCGGAGTCCATAGAGTTGTGGTTTGAGTAGAGCTTTGGGTTGGAGCACAAGCCTGATGGGGAGTAGCTGAGGGAGCTGGGAGGGCTCATCCTGGGGAAAAGGAGGCTCAGGGTGGGACCTTCTCCCTCTCCAGGATTCCCTGACAGGAAGGAGGAGCAGGGGGACATTGGGTTCTGCTCCCAGGGAACAGGGACAGGAGGAGAGGGAATGGCCTCAGGCTGTGCCAGGGGAGACTCAGGTCGGATATCTGGAAATTTTTTTCATGGAAAGGCTGGTCAGGCCCTGGAACAGCTGCCCAGGGCACTGGTGGAGTCCCCACCCCTGGAACAGGGACAAAAAACAAGTGGATGTGACACTTGAGGACATGAGTTAGTGCTGGGGGAATGTTGGACTTGATGGTCTTAGGGGGCTTTTCCAGCCCTGCTGATTCCATGAGTCTGGAAGGCTGTGCTGAGTCCAGCACAGCCCCGAGGGCTGGGCTGCCCACGGGTCACTTGTGGGAGGTGCCACCCCAAAAGAACCCCGTGGGAGTGCTCAGCTTTGGTGTTGAGCTTCAACCAGGGGGGCCTCGACCCTGCCAGGGGCATTGGGGTGGGTCAGCTGGGCAATGGGGTGGCTCAGCTGGGCAGTGGGGTGGTTCAGCTGGACATTGAGGTGACTCAGCTGGTCACTCAGGGTAGCTCAGCCAGGCACTGGTGTGGCTCAGCCGGACGCTGAGGTGGTTCAGCTGGACATTGAGGTGACTCAGCTGGTCACTCAGGGTAGCTCAGCCAGGCACTGGTGTGGCTCAGCCGGACGCTGAGGTGGTTCAGCTGGACATTGAGGTGGCTCAACTGAGCACTGAGGGTGACTCAACCAGGCAGTGGGATGGATCATCTGAGCAGTGGAGTGGGTCAGCTGGGCACTGTGGTGGGTCAGCTGGGCACTCAGGATGGCTCAGCTGGACACCGGGGTGCGTCAGCCGGGCACTGGGGTGGGTTAGCTGGACATTGAGGTGGGTCAGCTGGGCACTCAGGTGGGTCAGCTGGGCACTGGGGTGGCTCAGCCGGGCACTCAGGGTGTCTCAGCTGGGCAGTCACTGGCTATGCCCTGTCCTGGCAGCTCTGGGTGGGGATGCCAGCCTGGTACGTCGCCGCCTGCCGTGCCAACGTGAAGAGCGGGGCCATCATGTCGGCCCTGTCGGACACGGAGATCCAGCGGGAGATCGGCATCAGCAACGCCCTGCATCGCCTCAAGCTCCGCCTGGCCATCCAGGAGATGGTCTCGCTGACCAGCCCCTCAGCACCACCCACCTCCCGCACCGTGAGTGACCCCTGCCTGCTCACAGCCCCTGCACAGCACCCCTGATCCCCTCCCTTTCCCTGGAATCGTGGGATTCCCAGGAATCCCAGTGTCACAGCGTGGCCGTGGAGGGGGCGATGCTCCCTCGTGGACCACTGTGTGGTAAGATCCAGGCAGGTACCCCCAGAAATGCCAAGGCAGGAGAAAGAATCCAAAAGGTTAATTCTGACTTTGAGAATGCTAAAAACTTACCCAGAGCCCCTGGGCCTGAGGAGGACACACCTCCTGTTCTCTTCCAGGCCACTTCTCCTCTTTGTCCTCCCTCCCAAGCCCTCCATGGAGCACTGCCCTGTAACACTGGGAGGGTTTATTTCTCCTCAGACCCGAGGGAGAGGCCCCAGCTTTTCTCTGGGATGCAAGAGGGCAAGAAACATCCGACTATCTTGGCAAAAGGGGTTTCTTCTTAGGCAGAAAGTCTCCTTAGGTGGAACATCTAATGCAGCTCTAATCTCCTCAAAGTGAAGTCTTCCAGAAAAAGGGGTGTCTACCCCTACAACCAGTGAGAGCAGGCACAAAGAGCATTTATGGCCCTCAGGTGTGAAACTCTTGGGCTGGCACCAGGCTGAGCTGCGGGGATGGGAAGTGTCCCCATGGGCTGTCACCAGTCTATTCCCAGCCTTAATGATCCCACGGTTCTGTGATAGTTCTCTCTGACTGACCACTCTGCTCTTTTCCCTGCAGTCCTCTGGGAATGTCTGGGTCACCCACGAGGAGATGGAGAACTTGGCCACCTCCACCAAGACGGTGAGGGCTGAGCAGCCCCATGGGGTTAATGCCCCAAACCCCAGGAGGGAAAGGGATTTCTGCTGCAGCTCGTGTGTCAGCTCTTGGCCAGCACCCTGCACCTGCTTAGAGACTGTCTTTCAGCCTTTATTATCCCAAATATTTCCAAAACTGGCTTCAAGCCACGGGGTGCATTTTCCTTTGTGGGTTTCTGTTGCAGCCCATCTGTGGGTTGGGAGTTAAAAGGCAAAATCCAAGAGGCATCTCGACACAGACACAGGAGGTCGAGTCCCTGCGTCGTTCTGCAGCCACTGCCTCAGTCCCCACTGACCTCAGCACGCCCCAGTATTGTCCCCACTGCCTGTCCCTGCCGCTGGCTCAGAGCTCGGGGTCCCTCAAGGGGACGTGGCTGTGTCCCCAAAGGCTCTGGCTGCTTTAGAGGTGTAGCCATCTCTGCAGCTTGATGACCCCACATCTCAGAGCAGGGGCAGCACTTTGGATTTGTGGGTGAATTGGGATGTCCGAGGCCAGCTTGGACGGGGCTTGGAGTAACCTGGTCCAGTGGACGTTGTCCCTGCCCTTGGTAGGGGGTGGAGTGAGATGAGCTTTAAGGTCCTTCTGACCCAAACCAGTCTGTGATTCCATGGATTAACTATTTTATTGAACATTTTTTTTCTCCTCTTTGGTCAGCATGGACCTGGTGGCTTTTGGGGACGGAGAGCTTAGGGAGGTGACACTGTCCCTTGGCAGGTTTTGGGAAGGAAACCGGCCCAGGCTGGCAGGGAAGGACAGAGCTACAAAAAACCATCAGGTTGGGCTGGGCAGCCCTTCTGGGGCTTGTGACCAGGAACCAAAGCTGAAGTTTCTCTCTGCACCCCTCTGACCTTGGGGGGACACCAGAACTTCCCGTGTTCCCCAGGGAGGATGTGGGAGCCCCAGTGCTGGTGCCACCTCCAGCCCAAGGCTCGTCCCGTGTCCTCCTTACTTGGTTAGGATGGGGTGACACCCGAGCCCAGAGGTGTCCCCAGCGTGCTGGTGACACGGCTGAGCCCCCCAAGCCGTGGATCCATGAGAGTGACCTCTGTCCCCTCCTGGTCCTGCTGGGTGGCCCTGCACGTGGCAGAGGCTGTCACCGTGCCAGGCACTGACTGTACCTGTCCTTTCTGTTGACATGCTGCATGTGTCACACCCAGGACACAGAGGAAGGCAGCTGGGCACAGGTGAGGTCCCCGTGTCACCCTTTGCTGCCACGGTGCATGGGGTGGTTGCGGGAGGGAGAGCTGGACATTCCCAGGGGATGGATTTGGGGCTTCCGTATTCCCTCAGTCCCTGTTGGGGTCTGAACCTGCACCCTGGGGCTGCTCCAGAGCCACCTTTCAGGTGCGGGGTGTCCTCCTGGGACCTTCCAGGGTGCTCTTCTGTTCCAGGCAGAAACCTGCAAACAGACATTCACTTTTCCCCTGTTTTATACCCCCAAGTCCATAAAGGCCATTTCCATGAACCAGAAAGGTGGGAGGAAAGAGTCCTGCTTGGATCCATCTCTTCTGGTTTTATCCCTCTCCAAGGTTTTACTTTTATGCTCGTGGGTTTTATTTAATTTTTGGACCTGGGCCTAGTTTGCAGTGAAAGTGAATGGCAGTTTCTGCCCGAAACTGATCTTTTTTTTTTGTTTGTTTTGTTTTGAAGTAATAAAATAGAGATTCTTAAAATAGATGTTCTTAAATATCAATCGGGAATGCGCTGACTCCTATTTTTCGGTTGGTTCAATGGACGTGCTTTTCCCAGAACCAGCTGCTCATAAAGTCCAGCTATTCCTTGATTTTGGGGGACATCAGGAGGACACAGACCGTGGCCAGGAAGGGCTGTTGCCTTGGGATTAAACTCCTCCAAGTTTAACCCTCAGGACAGTTAACCCCTGGGATGCAGTGCTGTTCTCCTGGGGTTTTCCAGCTCCTCCAAGCCCATGTTTCTCCCGACCTTCTCCGTTTGCTTCTCCGCAGACATTGGCCTATGGGGACATGAACCACGAGTGGATTGGGAACGAGTGGCTGCCCAGCCTGGGCCTCCCCCAGTATCGCAGCTACTTCATGGAGTGCCTGGTGGACGCCCGGATGCTGGACCACCTCACCAAGAAGGACCTCAGGGTGCACTTGAAGATGGTGGACAGTTTCCACCGGTGAGCCCCTCCCTTGGCAGGGCCCTGGGGGGCACTGTGGGCACGGGGAGCAGAGATGGAGGAGTTTTGGGGGGATTCTCCCCCCTTGCCTTTGGCTGGCTCTTCTAGGCTGGGCTCAACCCCCCTGGGCTGGGGCAGCTCTTATGGAAGATGTTCTCCTTCGTTGCACTCCTCGCTGCGGAACTGCAGAGGACCAAGCCTTCTGCTGGTTGTGGAGCAAACTATGGGCAGAAATGAGGGTTCACCCACCCGGTGCCCCGCTGGCAGGCCGGGAGTCATCTGCCAGCAGCCCGGTTGGAGGAGGCTGATGCCAGCCCAGCCGCCTCAAACACCAGTACCCACCATGGGGTTCCACCACCCACCCTGGCCCACAGGTTGTGTCCAAGGGCCTGCCAGGAACCCCTGGGCTCCGGGGATGGACCCTCGAGCCTGGAGCAACCCCCTGGGCTGGCTCTCCCTTCCCTCTCCCCCACCAACCACGAGGATTGTTTGAATCCATGTGCTCTCCAGCAGCTGGGACAGGGTGAAGGAGGGGGGAATTTCCAGGGAAAGAGAGAGGCATTCCCTGCTTTCCAGCTTTGGGTTGTGTCTGTCCTGGCCCATCTCTGCCCCAAAGCATCCTCTGGGCACACACAGGGGAGTGGGACCCAGCGCCGTGCCCTGTGACACTGAGCCCCCGAGGGGAGGTGACATGTGGTGTCCTTGCAGCACCAGCCTCCAGTACGGCATCATGTGCCTCAAGAGGCTCAACTATGACCGCAAAGAGCTGGAGAGAAGGCGAGAGGAGACCCAGCACGAAATCAAAGGTCAGCACCTGCGCTCCTGCCCCAGCCTGGGAAGGGAGAAGGGAAACCTCCCGGGAGATGCCCCCGTGATGGTCTCTCTCCTAATCCCTTATTTTTAACACGTAATCTTTATTTCTGAGCCCGCAGATCTGTCCTCCAGGGGACAACTCCCTTCAGTGCGTCCCCAACGTGCCTTTATGCCGCTGAGCCCAGCCAGGCATGAGGAGGGTGGGAGTGTGTCAGGACAGCAGAAACCCAACCCGAGCTGTTCTCCAGCCCCTTTCAGATGCTCAGCATCGCCCCTGGCTCGTTCAGCCTCCCCTTCCTCCTTGCTGTCCCAAGGTTCCCCCCGCTCATCTGGCTGCTGCTTGGATTGCACCTCATTACATGATAACGCCCCTAATTACCCCAGCAGCCATGGGTTTCTTCGGATTCATTTTTAGGGTTGTTTTTCTGCCTGTTATTTCAGCCTTCACTTCGGGTAAATTGAAGGGAGGCGTTCCTGGTACTTGAGTTGCCACTGGCTCAGGAAGGGGAGTGCCAGGACCAGGCTGGGGCAGAGGGAAGGAACGTCAGGACACGATCAGATCCCCTCTGAGGTGGCCCTGAGGGGTGGCCTGACTGTTTTGCAGACGTGTTGGTGTGGACCAATGACCAGGTGATTCACTGGATCCAGTCCATCGGGCTGCGTGACTACGCCAACAACCTGGCGGAGAGCGGCGTGCACGGCGCCCTGCTGGCCCTCGACGAGAACTTCGACCACAACAGCCTGGCCCTCGTGTTGCAGATCCCCACCCAGAACACGCAGGTGGGAGCGGCACCCTTGGGGGCATTTGGGAGCGGGGTGGCCCCGGTGTGGGGCGCGGCTGTGGGGTGACCCCACCAGTCCCACCAACGCAACTCTGCCCTTCAGAGCAGAGCTCTCTGGTGGCACGTGGGCTTTTCCTGTCCTTCTCTCTATCATTCCCAGGCTTTTCCTGTCATTCCCAGGCTTCTCCTGTCATTCTCAGGCCTCTCCTGTCATTCTCAGGCTTCTCCTGTTGTCTCAGTCTTCTGTTGTTCTCAGTCTTCTGTTGTTCTCAGTCTTCTCCTGTCATTCTCAGGCTCTTTCTGCTATTCCCAGGCTTTCCTGGGATGGGATTTTCAGCTGGAAACTCATCTTCTGCTGATGGGGCAATGCTCATTTTTCGGTCCCTTTCAGGCTCGGCAGGTGCTGGAGAGGGAGTTCAACAACCTGCTCGCCCTGGGCACGGATCGGAGGCTGGATGACGTGAGTGCCAACCCTGTCCCCTGGCCCGGGTTGTTGGGGGAAGGATTTGGGGGCTCCAGGTGCCCTGGGGGTGTGTGCTGGGTCCCAGAACCCCCCCAGTGCTGGGCTGACCCCATAAAGAGGGGCAACAGGGCGGGGGGTTCTGCCCCTTTGCCCCACTCAGGTGAGACCCCACCTTCAGAGCTGCCTCCAGCCCTGGGGGCACCAACAGCAGGAGGATGTGGAGCTGCTGGAGCGATCCCAGAGGAGGCCACGGGGATGCTCTGAGGGCTGGAGTGTCTCTTCCGTGACCCCACCATCGTTTGGAGTCTGCGGTGGGGGCTCATGGGTTGATGTCTCCAAGGCATCTTGGCAGGCAGATTGGGGAGAAGAGACAGGCAAGCTGGAGAGGACAAAGCCAATGTCCCAGGACCCCAGGGAGGTCTCCTGTGTCCTTGGCCCCATTGGATCACACATGGCCCCGAGATGAGCTCAGCTGGTTGGAGGATGGTGCCAATAACACCAAGGCTGGGTGTTTGACCCCTGGAAGGGCCATTCAATTAATAGCTGGACATGACAACCCTTGTGGGTCCCTTCCAGCTCAGAATATCCTGTGGTTATTCTGGGGTTTCTGCTGGTCACCAAGGCCAGGGACACCCCGTGAGGTGCCACCAGTGCTGGTGTCTCACAGGTCCTGGGCCCACAGACCTGCTCCCCCCTGGCAGGGTGTAGAGTAGGTACCCCCAAAAATGCCAAGGCAGTGGAAAGAATTCAAGAATATTTATTTGAGAGGCAAGAACACAAAAAACTTACAAAGGGAAAACCTTCCAGCAGTGCTGCTGTGGCAGCACTGGGCCCAAGAAAGACTTGAGTTTTATTCCCTGCTCCCCCCTCTCTTCCGAGTTTTATTCCCTGCTCCCCCCTCTCTTCCCCCTGGAGGGGAAGGCCTGTGCCATCTGCTCTCTCCTTACATACCAGAGAGTGAACTTCTGGAATGCCAGGGGGGAAAGAATGGCACTGCTTTGGAACAGTGGCAGGG
This sequence comes from Grallaria varia, assembly GCA_013396735.1. Classification (NCBI taxonomy): domain Eukaryota; kingdom Metazoa; phylum Chordata; class Aves; order Passeriformes; family Formicariidae; genus Grallaria; species Grallaria varia. The sequence continues at coordinate 17,602 of VWZG01000008.1, read as the reverse complement.
AAAGCTTTCTAAAATGAAAATAATGGAGTCCTTGGGAGCAAAATCTTCCGGGAAAGATGCACAGACTCACAGAACCATTTAGGTTGGGAAAGACCTCCGAGATCATCGAGTCCAGCCTCTGACCCAACCCCACTTTGTCTGTAAGCCCACGGCAGTGAGTGCCATGTCCTGTCCTTCCTTGGACACCTCCAGGGATGGTGACTCCACCACCTCATGGGCAGCCCATTCCAGTGTCCAATCACTCTCTCTGCAAGGAATTTCATCCCAACGTCCAACTTAAGTATCCCCTGGCCGTATCCTCTTGTCCTGCTGCTGGTTCCCTGGGAGCAGAGCCCGACTCCCATCTGGCTCCCTGCTCCAAGAAGGTGCCCCCTGAGCCTCCTCCTCTCCAGCCCCCTGAGCTTGGTGCTCCAGCCCCTTCCCAGCCCCCTTGTCCTTCTCCTGCCCAGGGGGACGACAAGACGTTCCGCCGGACGCCGTCGTGGCGGAAGCGGTTCCGCCCGCGGGATGTCCACAGCATCAACATGCTCAGTGGCTCTGCAGAGACCCTGCCCGCCGGCTTCCGTGTCACCAGCCTCGTGCCACTGCCACCCCCGGCCACCCCTGCCAAGAAAATGCCCCCGGAAGGTGCGTCGGCCCCTTCGCCCTGCTCGGCGCCCGGAGAGGGCTCGGTGGGAACAGGGGGGATGGAGGGGTGGGAGAAGGGGAAAGGGGAAAGGGAGAAGGGGAAAGGGAAAGGGGAAAGGGAGAAGGGGAAAGGGGAAAGGGAGAAGGGGAAAGGGGAAAGGGA
>VWZG01000008.1:4998-16735 GCA_013396735.1 Grallaria varia | reverse complement strand
AGGGGAGGGGAGGGTACAGGAGAGGACTCCTCTTCCTTTGACCCTCACGGCATGGCCACGGAGCACAGATGCCACTGAATAAACATGTGGGTTTTTTGGGAAAGCCTAGAGCTAATTGGAGCAGCCACTAATTGTTTTGCTCTTTGGCTCCCTCCCAGTTGGTGCCTCCGGGTCACCAAGGCTGGAGACTTCCACGGTGCGGACGTACTCCTGCTGAGGGTCAGCGAGACGGGACCCCCCGGCCCCGGGTGAGTGCAAGGGGACCTGGCATCAGGGTGGGCACAGAGGAGAGCAGGAGGCCTGGCATCAGGGTGGGCACAGGGGAGAGCAGGAGGCCTGGCATCTGGGTGGGCACCAGAGGAGAGCAGGAGACCTGGCATTGGGGTGGGCACAGGGGAGAGCAGGAGGCCTGGCATCAGGGTGGGCACAGAGGAGAGCAGGAGACCCAGCAGCACCCAGGCAGGGTGGGTGCCTTGCCCAAGGTTTGCCTTGCCAGGGAGGGCTGTGGAGACCTCGCCGGTGCTGCCCAAGGCTCTCAGACCCCACGGGGTTGCAGGAGGGGTGCTCGGCATCCCATCCCTTGATGGGCAGCCCCACGGGGGATGCCAAGGTGCCATCCTAGGTGGAGGTGAGGGAAGGGCAGTGAAGCACTCCCGGGGTGCTGTTGCACCCCAGGGCATGGTTCCCCATGCCAGGAGGATCCACTGCCAGCTCCATCCCAGTTTCTTGGCCCTTGGGTGCACAGGTGGGGTCGAGCCACGTCCCTTTCCGTCTTTGCTCCTCAGCACATCCCCGCCCTCCACAGGGCCACGAGCTGGCTGCCTTTGAGGACGAGAGCCCAGCCTGTGCCTGTTCCTCGGCCCGACCCTCCGGGTGCCACAGTCTCGCTGCCCTGGACCCAGAAGGATCTGCCCCTCCTGCTTGTGACCCCCCTGTGCCCCCCTGGCTCCCACCTCTCCTCTCACTGGCCGGGCTATGGATGGTGCCCCAGGTGCCATCCTGGTGTGGTGCCACCCAGCGGAGCCACAGGGGTGCCCCCCAAAGCGGGCTGTGACATTTGGAACCCTTTCTCCTCGCCTGGCTCACGTTGCCAATCCTCCACGGACTCGCCCAAGCCCTGGACATCGGGGCTTGCTGCTGCTGCCCGCAGGACTTGAAGCCAAGGGAGATTCAGTGCCCCCTGCCAGGGTGACCGGGCACGGAGCTGCCCCTCGGGGCAGGGGTGGGCAGTGCCAGGGTTGGTGCTGTGTGGGGACCGGCCCCGGTGGGGGTGAGGAGGGTGATGTGTGCCCGGGGCTGGGCAGAAAAGGTGCTCATTTTGGTGCTGTTGGGTGCCCACAGAGTGGGGAGGCTGTGCCAGCACGGCGGGGCCATGAAGGGCTGCATGGGAAGGGCTGGGGCTGTCCTGCATGGCTCAGTGCCAGCCAGGACGGTGCCACAGGAGAGGGGACTCTCCTCGGGTGCCAAGGGCTGGGGCTGTCCTGCGTGGCTCAGCGCCAGCCAGGACAGTGCCACAGGAGAGGGGACTCTCCTCGGGTGCCAAGGGCTGGGGCTGTCCTGTGTGCCAGCCAGGACAGTGCCACAGGAGAGGGGACTCTCCTCGGGTGCCAAGGGCTGGGGCTGTCCTGCGTGGCTCAGCGCCAGCCAGGACAGTGCCACAGGAGAGGGGACCCTCCTTGGGTGCCCGGGGAGACGCATGGGAGCACCCAGAGCCCCCCAGGACGTGCCCACCCCTTCCCCTCTGGGCACAGAGGAGATGCCCTCCCCTCCTGCCTCCAGGCTACGGGCAGGGATGGCTCCAGGAGGCTCTTCACTCTTCCCATTTCTCCCCCGTAGGGTAGGATCTCTTCGTCTCCTCATGCCACGTTTGCCTTGTGTGGCCCCTATTTCTGATGTGATATTTATTGATGGCTGGAATGACCTTATACTTTATCATGTGCTGTCTGGAAGTGCAATATCTGAGAGGCTCTACAGTCACGGCGTCTTTTCGGTGTATTATTTGCCTAATACAGTATTAAATATTTTTTTAATTTGAAGAGTCGGTGAGCCCTTTATATCAATGCCCTATTTCTTTCATCATATTATTGGTACTGCATGGACTCCAAACCCTGGGTCGGGTCAGGAAAGGATGTATGTGTGTTCCAATAAACAGGATTTTAAAACACTGCTGCCTTGAGCCTTCTTTCTAGAGGCCAAAATGAGAGTATAATGAACCTTCAGCTCCCTCAGGAGCTTCGGGGTACAGGGCTGGGCCCCAGTTGCAAACCAGTGAAATCACTGGTCTCTCAAGGGCTGGTTTAAGTGTGGCACATCCAGTTCCAACCTGAGCGGCCGCACTGAGATCCAGCTGGATTTTCTGACATGGAAAAAACCCAGAGCTTGGAATTGGGGAAGACCCGGCACAGAAGGGAACAAGCAGTAAAGGAAAACCCTAAGCACTCCAAACAAGAATGCTTTTATTTAAAAAAAAAACAAAAAACAAAAAAACCCAAAAATCCAAATAAGTTAGCAAAAATAATCATTAGAAAAAAACCCCAAACCCTAAATGGCAATGGCACACGGCTTTCAGTAGAAAAGACAGGACAGGCTCCAGGTCAGTGCCCGCCGGGCACCGGCTGGGCAGAGCCCTTGGTCGAGGAGCATCTTGGAAAACATCAGCAAAGCGAACCCAGCACACACATTGGCCCCCAAAACCCACCCTGGACCCGGCGCGGGAGCGAAGCAGAGCCCGGTGCCAGGAGGGCACCTCACGCTGCCAACATCCCACCTCTCCCTGCCAGCATCCCACCTCTCCCTGCCAGCATCCCACCTCTCCCTGTTTGCCTTTCCAGCAGGGCTGGGTGGGAGCGTCTTGCGAGGAGTGGGAAGGAGGTGAGTGGTTTTGGCAGTGCAGTCCACGGTGCCAGAGGGGTAAATACGATTTCCAGTGGCCGGACCCTTTCCAGCCTGTTCTTCCCACCCCGTTCCCAGCTCGGAGAGCCGCCGGGGTTGGCGCTGGCTCAGTTTTGGCCCCGCTCCTCCGGGAACGTCCCGGCCACGTCGTCCACGGCGATGCTCTCCACGATGGAGGAGAGCGAGTGGAGGTTGCGATCCTCCGCAGGGTCATCGGCCAGGAGGTGATCTGTGGAGAGCAAGGGGAGTGAGGACACCACTGGGGACGGGGACCCCGTGCTGGGGGACACCTCCTGGCTCTGCAGGGGGCAGGGTGTAAGTGGTGGATGTGGTGGTGCTGCTGGTTGGACTTGATGATCTTCAAGGGATTATCCGACCTTAAGGATTTGGTGATTCTCATTCCATGATTCTGTGACCTTGTGATCCCTCACGTGGCCAGAGTGGGACCTGCTCCCAGTTCCCACCCTGGGGAAGAGTGAGAGACCTTTGGGACACTCTTGAGGTTTTTATTCTCCACTGGAAAATGAGATTCAAGTTTCTGCCTTCTGGGGAAAATAACAGGTGGGTTTGGCAGGGGAGCAGATAACTGTGACCTCAGAAAAATAATCAGCAGCTGCAAAGGGGGGTGGGGAGGGGAGGGGAGCCCAGGACAACGATGCTCAGAGATCCTCTGGATCCTCAGTGGTGCTCAGGGATCCTCAGGAATGCTTAGGGATCCTCCGGATCCTCAGTGGTGCTCAGGGATCCTCAGCAATACTCAGGGATCCTCAGCAATGCTCAGGGATCCTCAGGAATGCTCGAAGATCCTCAGCAATGCTTGGGGATCCTCAGCAATGCTTGGGGATCCTCAGGAATGCTCAGGGATCCTCAGGAATGCTCAGGGATCCTCAGGAATGCTTGAAGATCCTTAGAAATGCTCAGAGATCCTCAGCAACACTTGAGGATCCTCAGCAATGCTCAGGGATCCTCAGGAATGTTCAGGGATCCTCNAATGCTCAGGGATCCTCAGGAATGCTCGAAGATCCTCAGCAATGCTTGGGGATCCTCAGCAATGCTTGGGGATCCTCAGGAATGCTCAGGGATCCTCAGGAATGCTCAGGGATCCTCAGGAATGCTCAGCACCACAGCCAGCCAAGCCAGCCCTGTTTGGGGATGGCGCTGCCTCTGCTCCTCCTCATCCTCCTCCCCTTCTGCAGCCCTTTATCTGGAAGGGATCCAGTCATGATCCTCTTCATTCCTCCCCCATTCTCCAGCCCTTTATCTGGGAGGGACCCAGCCATGATCATCTTCATGCCTCTCTCCTTCCCCAGCCCTTTTTTTTGGGATGGAGCCTGCCCTGGGGAACAGGATCCTCATCCCTCTCCATTTCCCCAGCCCTTTTTTTGGGATGGAGCCAGCCCTGGGGATCTGGATCCTCATCCCCATCCCTCTCCATTCCCCCAGCTCTTTATGGGGGAACGGCCACTTTGCTGTAGATGAAGCCACCAGGGCCCTGGGGCCATGGTGGAGTTTCACAGCTCCAAAGATCCGGTGTCCCGGTGGGAATCAGGGCTGGGAATTGCCTGAACTCGCCAAGCATGGAGCCAAAGGAGGTTCTGGAGGGTCTCGGAGCTCACCCCTCTGCATCGGTGGGGTGGGTTGTCCCCACCGTTCCCACCCCCTGCAGCACCCATGGGGGCTGTGGGGTGGCACAGATGGGCGAGGAGGACCCGATTTACCTGCAGGGTTGGTGCCAAAGTCCAACTGGCTGCTCCACTCGGGGCTGCAGGACGAGCTGCCCGATCCGCACTCGCCGGTCACCTGCGAGGAGGTGGAGATGCCAACGGTGGGGTGTCACCTCCTCCAGCCCAGCCAAAGCCCAGCAGCCACCCCAAAAGCACCCCGGGGTGCCCGGTGACCTCAGCAGAACACCCACTCCACACCCACAAAGCAGCTGGAGGAGGTGACAGCACCCCAAGATCCATCAGGGCCGGGTGAATAAAGGCTGGAAAAGCTTCTTTTTGGAGTTCTGGACACAGAGAGATGGGAAAAAGTTATCTCTTTGCCCAGTGGCTGCGGGAAAGAGCTGGAGATGGACAAACATCCTCGGGCAAAACAGCTTTTTTGCTGGAAATCACAGCTAAAAAATGACACTGAGGATTCTTTGGGAAGAACTTCTGGCAGTTTGATTTGTGGGTTTGGGACTTGGCTGTTGTTTCAGAGAAAAAGGAGCTGACAGCCTGAGAAATGAGAGTGTTACTCAGCAGAGCCCTGAAGGAACTTGTTGAGGAGCGTGGCTTTATCTGGGAGTGGATTCCAGCTCAGGTAAAACATGGAATGTGATTTACACCCAGGTAAAAGGTGGAATGTGATTTACAGGAGCAACCCCAACTCTTTGTAGAAGTGTAGAAATGGCACTTTGGGTCTGCAAGCTCATGGCAGCACAGGAGAATTAATTACTGCTTGGATTTATTTCCCACTAAACCAGGAAATTCTTACAGATTTCTTTTTCCCCAAAAAATATGGTTTTTTGTATTAATATGTGACACTCCCCCCCGGCTACACCTGGAGAAGAGGAGGCTCAGAGCAGAAGTGGCACAGCAGCTTTGGACACATTGGCAGGGACAGCCACCAAATCCACCCAAATGAAAGTGGCTCCCGGGAAGTGGAAATCGGATTCTGGTGTCCAGGTGGATGCTGAGAAATCCCAGGGATACACAGGATGGAGCCTGAAAACCTTTGCAGTCCTTTATTAAGCATCAAGTGTTGGGTTACTGGGGACCTGCTGGTTTGGTCCTTAAATCCCTTAGTCTGAAAGCAGATGAGTCTCTGGCAATCCCTTTCTTTTGTGGCTCTTATAAAGTCCTTCTATATCTACATCATCTCTATCTATATCTTTATCTGGCTGTTCATATCTTTATCTACATCTAGATATCTACATCCTTATCTGTGTCATTTATATCCATATCTACATCATCTATATCTGTATCATCGATATATAAATTATCTATATCTATGTAATCTCTATATATACATACCTGGATCTATATAATTTTTATATATATATTATATCCGTGTATAATCTATATCAATATTTATATTTTATATATATATTTATTCATCTGTCTCTATTTATATAATCTATATCTAACTATATTTATATCCATATCCATACCTACTTCATCTTTATCTACATCTCTACAATCTCTATATCTATATAATCTCTGTCATCAATGCCTATACCAATACATGCACCTGCATCTATCTATAGAATCTATACCTTTCACCTCTGCCTGTATCACCTCTACCTACACCTAGAGCCAAAGCTCTCTGTACATGGTTTAGATTTTTATTTGTTTCTTTTTGTTATTTTATTTTCCTTATTTTAGTCCACGTTATTTTCATTTAATTTCATTTATTCCAGTTTAATGTCGTGTTCCTGTGTTATCCCTCCCGAGCCCAGACACACGTGTCACTCCCAGTGTCCAGCTCCATCCCACAGCCCCTCTGCACCCATTCCCAGGGACATTCCCAGCCCGGCCCCTTTTCCCGAGGGATGTGAGTGCACAGAGGGCTTGGGTCACTGCTGCCCTGTCCCTACACACAGGACACACTCACTGCCCTTGTCCCCAGGGCTGGGGGTCCCACTGTCCCCCCAGCAGGACCCAGAGCTTCTGTAGTGCCTCTGTTTGGGGTCACCCCCCTAAGACATCACCCCCATAGGGCATCATCCTCACAGGGAGTCACCCCTATATGGCAATGACCCCATAGAGAGTCACTCCCCTATAGCATCACCCCCACAGAGTGTCACCCCGAAATGGCATCACCCCCACAGAGTGTCACCCTGAAATGGCATCACTCACACCAGGTGTAACCCCCATAGTGCCTTCCCTAAATGGCATCACCCCATACAGCACTGCCCCATAGAGCATTGCCCCCCACAAAAAGTCACCCCCAGAGGGCATCACCCCCATAGACCATTGTCACCTCCCTAGAACTTCACCCCCACATGGCATCATCTGCAGTGAACTTCAATTCCATATGGCATCACCCCCAGCAGGCATCTTCCCCATTGGGCAGATCCCCCAGAGAGCGTCACCCCATCCAGCAACACCCCCGTAGGGCACTGTCACCCCCATAGAGTGTCACCCCCATCCAGCACCACCCCTGTAGGGCAGTGTCACCTCTGTAGAGTGTCACCCCCATCCAGCACCACCCCCGTAGGGCACTGTCACCCCTGTAGAGTGTCACCCTGTATGGCATAACCTCCACAGGGCATTGTCCCCATAGGGAATCACTCCCACAAGGCATCACCCTCATAGTGTCACCCCAAAATGGCATCACCTCCATGGAGTGTCACTCCCATATGGCATCACTCCCACAGATTGTCACCCCGAAGTGGCACCACCCCCCTCAAGTACCACCTGCTTTGGGCAATACCCCCATTGAGCACCACCCGCATTCACGGGGCATCACCCCATCAGCCATCACCCCATTTGGGCATCACGCCCATAGGGCACCACCACCATCTGTGGGTCATCATCCCAAGGGGCATCACCCCATTGGCTATCACTGCCATTGGACACTACCCCCAGAGAGCATCACCCCTATAGAGCATCAACCCCATCCAGCACCACCCCATTGGGCATCGTCCCCATTGGGCAGTACCCCTGTAGATCATAACCCCCATCCAGCATCACCCCATGGATCATCATCCCCATAGATCATCACCCCCATCCAACATCACCCTATTGGGCATCACCCTCATAGAGCAACACACCCCTCCAATATCACCCCATAGAGCACCACCCCCATGGATGATCATCCCCATCCAGCATCGCCTCACTGGGCATCACCCCACTGATCACCACTGCCATCACCCCATAGAGCACCACCCCCATAGATCATCATCCCCATCCAACATCACCCCATTGGGCATCACCCCCATAGAGCAACACACCGCATACATCATCACCCCCATCCAACATCACCCCACAGAGCACCACTCCCATGTATCATCATCCCCATAGATCATCATCGCCATGGATCATCACCCCCATCCATCACCACTCCATTGAGCACCGCCCCATGGATCATCATCCCCATGGATCACCATCCCCATAGATCATCACCCCCATGGATCATCACCCCCATCCAGCATCACCCCATTGAGCACTGCCCCATGGATCATCATCCCCATAGATCATCATCCCCATCCATCATCACCCCATTGAGCACTGCCCCATGGATCATCATCCCCATAGATCATCATCCCCATGGAACATCACCCCCATCCAGCATCACCCCACTGAGCACCACCCCATGCTCATCATCCCCATAGATCATCATCCCCATCCATCATCACCCCATTGAGCACTGCCCCATGGATCATCATCCCCATAGATCATCATCCCCATGGAACATCACCCCCATCCAGCATCACCCCACTGAGCACCACCCCATGCTCATCATCCCCATAGATCATCATCCCTATCCATCATCACCCCATTGAGCACTGCCCCATGGATCATCATCCCCATAGATCATCATCCCCATGGAACATCACCCCCATCCAGCATCACCCCACTGAGCACCACCCCATGCTCATCATCCCCATAGATCATCATCCCCATCCATCATCACCCCATTGAGCACTGCCCCATGGATCATCATCCCCATAGATCATCATCCCCATGGATCATCACCCGCATCCATCATCGCCCCACTGAACACCATCCCATGGATCATCATCCCCATAGATCATCATCCCCATGGAACATCACCCCCATCCAGCATCACCCCACCAGGCACTGCCCCCACTCCACTCCCCAGCCCACGCTGGACCCCCGCGGCCCCCCAGGACACTCACGGCGGGCTGGGGCGCGGTGGGACGGAAGCGCAGCTCCCGCTGCTCCCGCTCCTGCTGGTTGAGGGAGCTGAGCAGGCTCTGGAGCCGCTCGATGTACTGGATGGCGCTGCGCAGGATCTCCACCTTGGGCAGCCGCTGGTTGGGGTTCAGGAGGGTGCTGCGCTTCAGCGCCTCGAACGCCTCGTTGACCTTCTTCAGCCGCCGCTTCTCCCGCAGCGTGGCCGCGCGGCGCCGGTCCATGGACACCGTCTTCCTCTTGCACACCTTGCAGGCCCAGGGCAGGCACTGCCCGGGGCACTGCTCGCCCAGCGCCGCGTCCTTCTCCTCCAGAGCCGCCCTGCTCTCGGGGCACAGGGGCACCTCGGCCCGCTCGGCGAACGCCGACGCTTCGTAGCCCTGCAAGCGGGAGCCCAGGAAATTCTCCCCGTCGTAAAACCTCTGCTCCGGGAAGAAGTAGGGGTTGGTCTCGAAGAGCTCCATGGGCGCTCGGGGGGCTGCGGGGCGCGTGTGTGCGGCTCGGCGACGGCTGCTCCCTCTCGCCGCGCCAACTGCTCGGTGCCATTTAAACCCCGGCGCGGGCATTAAATCACGGAGATAAATATAGCCAAGCCCAAGGAAACCTGAGCCCGGCCTAAGCTGCTGCCTCGCATCAAGACTTGTCCGCCTGATTTCGTGTGCTCTCCCCACGGGGATTACGGTGCCCGGCGCTGGGGGGGCTGGCACAGCCACCCCCTGAACGAGGGCTTTGTGTGAGCCCGGGGTGCCAGCGGGGCCGGCGGGTGGAATGCCAGCTCCCCCCTGGAATTCCTGCCTCATCTGGTGCCTTCAGTTACGGCGGGGCCGAGGGAGCCCATCGCGCCCAGGGGCACCTTCGTGCTGCCCCCTCGACCCCAGGGCACCCTGTGGACACCCCAACCCTGGCACAGCATCTCCCACTGCTCCACCTTTCCCACCTCCCGATCCCGCTCTGCCCCGCGTTCCCCACGGCCCCATGGCGCTGGGGCGCCGGAGCCCTGACCCCACTCCTGCTGAAGCCGTGGGGAAGAGAAGGAATCCAGGGCTGGGAGGGATATCCCAGCACAGGGAGCACCCCGGGGTCCAGCCCAGGACACCCTTCTCCATGCAGTGCCTGTCCCTGTGCCAGCTGCTGTGCCCGCTGCCTGCCCTGCCGGAATGGAGCAGGCAGGAGCAGGCAGGAGCAGGCAGGAGGAGGAGGCAGGAGGAGGCAGGAGCAGGCAGGAGGAGGCAGGAGTAAGCAGGAGCAGGCAGGAGCAGGCAGGATTGGGGCCAGGCCCAACCTTTCCTCCACCACCGGCTTCCTGAAGGTGCCCTGGCCGAGTCCCTTCTCACATTTTTGTCACCAAAACCACACTTGTGGCCTCTCCCGTGGACCAGACTTAGAGGACACCTTTTCCGAGGTGCCTGCAGCAGAGCCTGGCTGGGCTGGAGCTCCCCCAGCCCCCACCCTGCCACTTCCCACCTGGTGTCCTGGCCTGGCCTCAGTCTGTGTGGGTAACCAGAGCCCCAGTGCCATCCTGGCACACCCTTTTCCCAGAAAAGACACGTTGCTCCCACATTCCCGGTGGGGAAACTGAGGCACCACCGGCAGCAGCGGCAGCGGCGGCGTGGGTGGGATTTTAACCCATCCCCAGCCCTTCCCTGCTAATTCCAACCACTTGACCACATCTCTCCAGCCTTGCCTTTAATTCAGAGGGCATCTTTTTTCCCCCCCATCAGAAACTGTCTCCCATCTCCTCCTATTCCTGCTCCGGGCCGGATTCCAGCCGAGGGATCGGTCAGTGGAAAGAATGTCAGCAAAGCGCGGGGCCAACCCTGCCGGGATTTTCCTTCCCCAAATCCCCCCTCCCCAGAGAGGTTGTGCCACCACACGTTCCCTGTGCCTGCCACCAGCACCCTTGCTCGCTTTGGGGGGAATTCAGGCCTTTTTGGAGACCACCACGCTACCCTTCTCTCTGGGAGGTGATTTCTTTGGGTCCACGAGCTTTACAACATCTCTTCACCCCGATTTCAGCTCCCCCAGCATCCCAGCCTTGGGAATTTGCTGTCCCCACGTTTTTAATATCTAGGAAAACCTACACTAAGGAAAGCAGGACCCACAGCCTTGGGGTTCACCCTTGGGGTGCCCACGGTCAATCAAACCCCCAAATACTCCAGAAGGCAAGAAATCAGAGCATCACCTTGGGCTCTCCCTGAGGGAAAACCATTAAACCAGTTGGAAAGAGGCAGGAATTCATCCCTCAGGATGAGCAGAGGAGCCCGTGGTGGGTGTGGAGGCGCAAGGAAGGCTCCCCATCACCTTCTCATCCTCACGTGAAGCAGCTTCACTCACTCATGAGGGACCTTTATTGGTGGCACTTTGTTGATGGGCATGGCCTTGGTGGGCCCCTTGAGCTGCAAGTGAGGGGACCCTGCAGGGCCACCCCGGTGTCACCACGTAGAGGGGCTTTTATGGACTGCAGGAGGTGTTCGGAGGATGAGGGACGTGGCGGTGACATAACAGGGCACGTGCTGGACCCGCGCAAGGGAGAGGTCAAGCATTTAGCACTTCATAAACGGGGCCAGCAGAGCGGGGCAGGCGCCGGGTGTCACTGTGTCCCCAGCTCCAGCCAGCCCCACCAAGGCCACCGTGTCCCCACAGGCCACCACGGCCACCATGTCCCCACAGGCCACCAAGGCCACCGTGTGTCCCCACGGCTGAGTGGGCAGGAGACAGAGCAGGCAGCTCACAGTGGGAAAGGGCACCCAGAGCCAGGGGGTGATGGGGACTGGGGAAAAGGGACCTTCTCCATCTCCAGCTCCTTCTGGGGGTCTTGTCCACGCTGCCCATGCTGCCACTGGCACGGCAGCTGGCACAACGCCGTGCCAGCCCAGCTGCTCCTCCATCAGCCCCTCTGTGCCAAGGGGGACCCCAACCCTGGGCACAGCACGGGGACACAGTAGGGTCTGGGGGGACACAGTAGGGTCTGGGGGGACACA
>VWZG01000007.1:104268-123045 GCA_013396735.1 Grallaria varia | reverse complement strand
TTTAGTATCTATGTGTTCCATATTCAAACACATTTTTTCTTAATTTGAGCTCTTACCAGATAAGCTCAATTTCCTTAATACAAGCTGGTATTTGTAGAGATAGAGACTTCCTTGTAGCTATTCATGACTAACTTAAGCGACAAGAGCAGAAATACTGACATGAGCTATTTACTGGGGGAAGTAAGTTAATGAATTGTTGCTTTCCTACATAAATCACTGTAACAAGCCAAACCTGGAGCTGCAGGCTCGTGGGCTCAGCCAGGTGTTTTACTTTAAAATATATGTATATAGGGTTCTTTAATAGCTCGAGATAGTGTCAAGAGAATGAGCCTCAGACTTGTTTCTAAGAAGTAGTTTTATTGATAGTTTAGAGGGAAAAATAAGGGAACTTGGCAGCTGTTCCAAAGGACACCACACAGGACAGACAAACTGTACTACCACAAGGGGATTCTGACCCAATAATTATGGGTCTAGTGTCTAACCATCATTAGTACTTGATATTTTTTAATGGCTAGAGTGAAGCTCAGTTGAAACTACATGGAGAAAAACTTACATATGCATAATGAAGGGAATAGATTTTCAAATAGTCCTACTTTTTAGGCTTTGGAAGTGTCAGCCATACAAGGATGTGCAGTGACTGATTGGCAGTCATTGCAATGATTGATACGTAACTCTTTTTCTGTTTAAAGGGACTGGGATGAATTTTCAAAGAGAGACTGTCCTTGAAACAAAAATTTCCCTACATAATATCAGCAGGGTAGGATTTGTGGCATTCAGTTCCATATGTATTTGCAACATTTCTTCTTTCTTTTAGAAGAGCTCCTGTCAACATCAAGTAACCTTTTTCGTCTTTCTGATTAACAAATTTGCTTTAAAGTCCTCTGTCAATGCTGCGTGTTTTGTTCCTGTTGTCATTACGCAGACATTATCCTCATCAACTAATGAAAATTTTCTCTGGGAGAAGAGGTTGGACTTTAGCATTGCTTATGATTATATAATGACAGAAACATGCAGATTTGGAGATCAGTTTATCTTCATGTGAGAGTTTTTTCATTGTGATTCAGATGCCAAGGTGATGAGAACTAGAACTGTTGACTGTGGCATTGAATGACAGCAATATTATATAGCAGTAGCACTCCATATAATGATAAAGAAGTTGTAACGACTCCATATTAAGATAATAATAAAAAAGGGGTAGTAGCACCTATGAGATTTTATGTTAATATGGCTACAATTCATACAACTACTTGAAAGCATTGTTGTTAACATTAAATTTTAGGGTTAATCCTGTCCATCTTTCCCTAGTTAGTAAAGCAGGTACTTGCATACTGCCAGAAAATACAAAGTAACTGTGTCTTGTGGAGGTGTGTCCTTAGGGAGAAGTTTAGAATTAACTGCAGTACCTTTGAAAGAATTAGAATGTAATTGAACCCTCTGATCTGAAAATATGCCATTCAAAGTAAAAAGTAGAAGGTTATGGGAAAAAAAAGGGAAAATAATGGGGGCAGATTCTTTCCAGTTTTATAGTGGAAGTAGTATTAATTTTTGACCACATAATGTAAATATTCAGACAGCTAAAGATCTAGTTCTGTGGTTTAGGATTTTTTTTTTCCCCTAATAAGATCTTGCTAAATAAAATCCAGTGTGATTTCATGTGCCATGATAAGTTTTAAAAGACATTGTTTTCAAATTCTTGCATTAAAATCTTGTGGAAAACTCTCTAATTAGGACTAAAAGCCATCATAAAATGGAGAATTTTTAGTGTTAAATTTGGGCTATGGAATGGTGAAACTAAGCAAAAAAATACTTTTTACAGTAGCTTCTAACTTTAATCTCAATAAAAATACTTCACTCTTCATTTCTAAAGGTAGTGTATTGCACAGGGAAGGCGAGAAGTACTGAAGTTCTTTATGGATGGTATTGAATATCTAAAACTGAATATGCATGGGAATAACACTTCTCCGATTAGTGAACTACATATCTGAATAGGCCAGGTGAAACTTCCTGGCCTTATTATTAAAAAAAAAAAACAAACCAAACTAAAACAAAAAAGGACAGTGAACTGGAACTGTGAACGGAGTTTGAAACCAGACAAAACTGCGACCCAGTATTTCTCTAAAATTTTAGTGGTGTAATGTTTGCCTTTACAGATCTTTGAGAGAATTTGAGAGTATACTGAGAAGAATGGTCATGCTGAGGAAAAGCAAGGCCCATTTTCTCTTTGGCAGTAAGAGGGAATGAGTCTTCTGTGGTAAAGTTTATAACTATAAATAAACAGTGATGTTTTCTGAATTTCTGACAAAAAATCTTTGATGTCTCCAAATGCAATGTGTTTCTTGACAACTGAATGACTTAGTCATATATATAAAATCAATAATTTTCCATGTTAATTTAAGTTTATTATATGTTTTGCTAATTCTGGTTATATGCTCATACTATGCAATCTGGTGACCTTGCAGTTGCATATCAAGTGTTCTCATTGTTATTTATCATGTTTGTTCTTATGTTCTCACCCTAGAGAAGTACGATCAGAGTTTTTGTTTCTTTGTTTTCAATTATTTCTAGTTCATGTAGACATACTACATGTACTCTGATGTACATAGTGTTTTTGAGAATCAAGGCCAGAGATATATACTTAGAGACGAAAAATAAGGGAAAGGGTGTTTTGGAAGCTCTTGTTTTTTGACCTTGATCCAGGTTCATGGAATCTGCTTTCATCCCCCAGAGGAGGCTTTAGATACACCTTTTAGTTTGCAAGACTGTTTTAAAGTAAAAGAAGTTTTATGTGTTCTTCAGTAATCACTGAAGAACAATTTTTGAATTGACAAAAGTAACAGAATATAGTAATATCGGCTTCTCATAAGTTCAGCACTTTAATATATGTGGGTTTGGGTTTGTTTCTCTAGTGAAAATACTGCACTGGATTAATTCCCTGTCTTGGTGATTGGGCCAATAACCACCCAGATCTGGAAGAAAAAAATAAACCATGTATTCGGTATCTGTGGCAGTGTGAACTTTTGAGACTTTGTATCAGGCATATAAATATGGAACTATTGTATGTACTCTGTTATTACCTGTGAAGAGACAATATGTTGGCATAAAGTTTTGTAGACATAACCAAGACAAAAGAAAAAGTAATAATTTTAGAGTTAGAAGTATTTTAAAGAAAGAATCATAAGCAGTAAAGATTTCCATTGTCTATAATCCATGGATATATGAATATTAGTTCCTGATTATTTATCAGATTTTATGATGGCTTTGTAATTTCATCTATTCAAAGTGGTAGATGACCAAATAGTTGAAGAAATACTGTGGACATAATTTCAAAGTTAAAAGAACAGGAGCCCTTTTGTCTAAAAAAACCCCAAACTGTTCCATTTATGCTATTTGTTGACCAAGAGAGTAGCCATGACAAAACTAAGGAAGTGATGACTGCACCAGAGTTTGGGTGAGGGTTCTGCCACACTTGGGTCAGTTCCTTTGATTTCCAGTTGGAGCTATTCTGGATTATATTAACATGTAATACTAAAAATAAGCTATGTTTTCAACAAAGTTTCCAGTGAAGTGGTTTTTCTCCTCCTGTTCATAACCTTACAATTTAGCACGTTTTACAGCTGTTTGTTCTTGTTTGCTTTGGCAGTGAAAATTAAAAAATAATGTTCATGCATAACTGGTAATTGTACATGAGATAATCTCATCACTGTTACAGTCTCAGTTCTTCCAACTCCTCAGCACTCAGACTGAGAAAAATAAATGGGCAGCATATTGCTTTGAGGCTTTAAAATTGTGCAGATTTCTTAGTCTGAACAGGATGTTTATGGTTGTGAATGTCACAATGTTTACCAGCCAGTAAAACCCCAAAGCCACACAGCCTATGATTCAAGGAGAATATAATTATAAAAATTAGAAATAGATGAGTTTCGTATTAGTTGCCATTTAAATTGGAAAGTGAAGGACATGAAAGCTGGCACTAGAATGAAAATCAGTATCTCACTGATATAACATCTGTTCCCATAGGGAAGGGTCTGAAAGCTTGAGATACAAATAATTCTGATATATGTACAAATATGGTTTACAGTAAGAAGCTAAGAAATTGAAATTCCTTTCTAGAAAATATTCTCATAACAGATCTGCTGTATAACTCCCATGATCCAATTCCACAACTTCCCTTGAAAAGGGAAAAAAATGAATTAAAGCTTATAATGTAAAAAAAAAACCAACAAACAAACAAACAAAAAAAAACAAAACCAAAAACCCAAACTATATATAATGTATAGAAAATGTTACAAAATACATAAAAAAATTAAAATGCTTTATAATAACAGTATCTGTGACTTTAAATAATTCATGAATGACTGATAGGAAAAAAAAAGGAAGAGAAATTGTGATCTGATGTGTCTAGGCATGAGTGGAAGAACAAAAGAAATCTAATTCTCAGAGTTCAGGTATAAGGAACTCATAAATTTAGGACGAAGGATGCAAGGATAGGTTTGTGTGACTTGCATATGAATTTCAGAGAAAATCACATTCTATTGGCTTATGAAACTGTGTTTCTAAAGCTCTCAACTTTGAAACATGAATAATTACCAGACTTTTGCCATTATTTGATCAGTCCAGTTAAAAGTTGGGAGTCAGGGTTGAATCTTTTTTCACGATGCTCTTTCATGAAGAACTTATGTCATTAGAATGTATTCATGCCATTGTATTATTAAAATAATGCCTGTTCATGAGGTATTGTTACGGAATTAATTTAAAGCACACTGGAGCCTATTCCCAGAAAATAAAATCTAGGTGTAGTTACTGTCTTCTTTAATCAATTCCTTAGTGAATATTTAGCTTCTTTTCCTTTTTCCCTTTTTCTCCTTTCTCTTCTGTAAAAATAATTTTCTCTTTCAAACTGGCCTATACTGAAACCTGTTACTTATTGGCTTTTGTGAGAAATGTTAAGGATTGCTGCTATTGGAGAGTACATCTGAAATTCAGTAGAACATTAAGTAATTAAGGAATTTCATTAAGCAGTTTTCAGAAAGTCCTGTTACCCTTGGTTTTGCTGATTGCAGGGTTTTTTTCCTAGCTCGCACATTGCGGGAATCTGGTAATAACGCTTCAATTGATTATAATGATGCAAGGATAGTGCCTACCATGGGAGACAGTAAATGGAACTGGAAACTTGCATGCTTTTAAATGATTTAAAAAAATAAATAAAAAAAAAAATCCTTGCTGTAAGCTACTTCTGAGGGCTCTTTTGATATACAGTATTTTTATCTTCTGTTGGTATACATAAATATAAATATGTAACATCCCTTTGAGTATTTTTGCTACGTATATATTTCATATTTGTACTGGTACTGTGGTTTAACCCTGGTAGGCATCTGAGACCCACACAGCTGCTCCTTCCCACCCAGCAGAGTGAGGGACGGAATTGGAAGGGCAAAAGGGAGGAAACTCATGAATTGTGATAGAAACAGTGTAATAAATGAAGCAAAAGCTGCACGTGCAAACACAGCAGGCGTGTTGCCACTTCCAGGAAAGCAGGGCTTGAGCTTTGTTAGGTTGTTAGTGTGAAGTTACTTGGGAAGAGAGATGCCCAAAACCCCTCCTCCTTCCTGTCCTTGAGAGTTTATTGTTGAGCATGATGTCACGGGCCATGGAACATTTCTGTGGTCAGCTGAGGTCAGCTGTGTCCTCTCCCAAGCCTTTGTCCTCCTCCAGCCAAGTTTCTGGGGAGGGAGGGAAAGCCTTGAGGCTGTACAAGCACTGCCCAGCAACAGCCAAAACACTCCTGAGTTATCCACAAGTGCAAAGCACAGCACCATGCAGGCTGATGGGAAGTAAATACAAATATTTATAGTTTTCTCAATTCTGCATTTTATTGAATAGTCCATTAATATGGTCAGTGCTTATGTTGATCATTCTGTGATTTCCTAGTGTTCTTGGAACCCAGTTTTTAAGATGGCATTATGTTTGTTACTTTTCAGTCCATGGCTATCAAGGAAGTTTTGAGAAAGAGGTTACATATAGCACTTATTAGCTGAGCTATTTCCTTCCTGAGTCTCTTCTGACCTTGCCTGAGTAGTCCCCCTTTTAGATGCTTCCTTCTTGCTCGCTCTGTTTTCTTAACCCGTTTGATATTTTTTTTTGTTTCTGCTCTAGTGTATTGTTGCTTTTGCTCTTGCAAGGTTTGTGATCCTTTCTAATTGGCAGCACCTTTAGCTTTTGAAAATAATTTCTATTGTCCCATTAGCTGTGCTGTTTCATTTAGTCTTTCTCAAGTTTTTCTTGCAAAGAGGAGACAGGAATACAAATTAGCTCTGTCTTTGGTAGAGTTTAATAGCCTCCATGCTAGTGCAAAAATATNGTGTCTTGCAGTGTTTAATGCAATTTTTGTACTTTGATGACACTAGATGTGAAAGGATGAGACATTCATTTTGTTTGAGTGGGAGGGAGACATCATCCATTACGAAGAGGAGAGGAAGAGGGGAGTAGAAAAAGGGATATTTGGAACAACATTCCAAATCCAGGAAGACACTTGTTCCATTTTTAAAAATAAAATATCTTTTATGGGCTCCTTCTGTAATGAAGCTTGTGGATAACTCATGTAGACCAAATTATTCAAGTGAATTGCTTATTCTTTCCTTATTTCATTCCATAAAAGGCAATATGCTAACTTCTTTTAAAAATATAGCCCAAGAGAAAACTGTCCAAAAAAAACCCCAACTTGTTTGCTTATTGCCACTTACTGTGAAAATGCTTTACTGAGAAAATACTGCTGCCTAACAATCTGCATGTTCTGTATAAAGAAGCTGTAGAAAATTCCTTAAAATATGTATTTCACATCCATGGTGTTTAAAACATATAATAATAATACTATACTTATATTGAAGATGTCTTTAGAGTGAGATGATGAAAATTAGAGAATAGTGTCATCTTAAATTGTGTCACCATCAGGTATTCGCACTACATTTTGTTTTTATAGAAACTGAAAGATAAATCATCACTTTATTTACAATAAGTACCAATAGTATGTAGATACCGACATATTTAATTAATTTTACTATTTTGATTCCAAGAATGCTTTGCATGTATAAACCTGCCCTGTGATATTTGATAATACGTTCTTATTGTATACACACCAAAACAGAGATGAGGTTTTCAGTGTGTACAGTGATTAATGATGAGTCACTCCCAGAACAGGTGTAAAACAGCACAGCGTCTTGGTAGGCATAGAATTGTACCAGAAACGCAGTATGGCATAAATAAGCCTGTCCTTGTGCTGAAAGGAAGTTTGTCTTGCCCCCACACTGGCAATCTGATCCTGAGAAGCTGTTAAGCTTTACAACATTTTGGAATTCTTTGTTCAAAGTTAGGTAAGACACTTGCTGTCCTTGTTTCTTTTTTAATATTGGTTGATGCGTGACACAATTTACTGTCTTTCATTTGCTGCAAACACAGAGGACAAAACAGGATGGATATGTAGAGCTAGTTCTGTTTGAACTGTGGCAGACAAAGCACAGTAAGGCACAGCAACATAATCTTTCTGCCTCCAATTTACTCTTTCACGTGGTTAATCTGGGAGCTAATTGAGCACTACCGGATTAAGCTTCTCATTTTTCCTCTTCTTCATGTACAAGAAGTGAGTTTATAATGAATAGATTACATAATGAGCTGGGCTGCCAGAAAACCAAAGGATTTGGTGGTACGTCTGGTAATGAGGCTGGTTTGGTAGTTCAGTTTCTGTGGTTTGTAGCCAGTTTTGTTCACAGAACTTCCATTTAAACAGAGGGCTGAAAGGATGTAATTACTCCTGTTAGCTTGCTATTATCATCCATCACAATTTCAGTTAAAAAATGACCAAAAAAAAATTGAAAGAAAAAGCAATTTCTGAAATAGAATTTGCTGTCTGTTACGGGTGCAAAGGTCTGCTTATTTTTTAAAGCATTTATAAGCAGAACATATTTTATTGAATATATTGCATTTCTGAAAATTTACCCATAAACATAGATATATTCTGTGGTCTGAAAACTAATAAAACTGAGTGAAACTTTCGTTTACATGGATGTTTACTCAGAACACAGGGAAGACTATGCTTTGAAATTATCCATCTTGTTCTTAATCTATTTTAATTTGCACTTCACCAAAGAAGTGTTTCTCTAATTAGCAAATATTGGATCTGTATGCAAGTTTTTTAAAAAAATGGACAGGAGAATAAAAACCAACTACATAGCAAGGAATAAATAATATAAAGAACTGAAAATGTAAATACCAGGTTAGAGAATTATTAAAATCTGGGACATGTTGAGGATTAGTGTCTGGAAAGTCTAATATAGCTACAGATATACAGATATGAAACTTATATATTTGGTTCCTATTTCATTTCTTCTCCCAAATAACGTTCTCATGTGGAGCAGAGAATGGTAGACATTGTCTATTCTGGATGATTGTCCTTTCTTGAGAGAAAATCACTGGAACGTTTGATTTGAAAACCGGAAACACTGCTTTGAATCCTTAAACATCATCAGATATCGATGCACACCTTGAGCTCCAGTTCTCATATTTTTTTTTTCTTAGTCTAGCCCTACCAAATGAGTTTGGTTTATAAATTGCTTCTTTCATCTATGAAGAATTAGATGAGGACATTCTTGTGGGTAGAGTTGGGGCCACAGCTCTTGAGCTGCGTGGGGAATTTGTGAAGCAGGGGCCAGAGGGCCAGAACTTAGTGGAAACTGGGGTTGAGACAGCTCAAGTTTCTGGTGATTATCAAGGATAAGACTCCCTGCCTGTCTGACAAGCACAATGCCTGTTTCAGGGGGAAAATGAGGTTAGATGTAATAACATTAGTAGTAGGTCGGTGGTATTGGGTCCACAGTAGTACATCTTCATTTTCTGACAGGGCATTGCTCATGTTCTCTGTGCATGAAAACCCACTTAAAAGTTTCTGTGAATCACAGTTACATACGTTGTGTAATCATTTCTGAAACAGCCCTGAAAGAAGCCCCAGGAGCAGCACTGCATCAGTACAGTGGAGCCTACAATGTGGACCACGGCAGCAGCAATGAGCTTTGATTCTGAATCTCTTTCCTTCACTTTTGTATGTTAAAGGCATGACGGGGGATGGGGAAAAGTTGCTTCAAAGTGAAAATATGATCAGTGAAACATTGTAAGGCAGTGTTCAAAACAGGGAAGTGACAGCGGTAAATAAAATAGCTGTGGAAGGAAATGCACTTGAAAACAGCCAGGCAGGAGAAACAGCCAGAACACTTGGAATAATGCTCAGAATTATATTCAGATATAATCAAGAAAATAAAGAAAAAAATTAAAAAAACCCAATCATTCCAGTACAATTGGAATGAGCAAGTTTAAGTGCCAAAGAATAATGGTGATTTATGCAGTTAATTGTTCTTTAGTCCTTATTGCCATATTTTAAAATCTCCTTACACATGCTGTCTTCAGGCTGACATCCATGGACTTAACTTCAGAAAATATTCCTGTTTTACTGGGGCTCTGAAGCCTTGCATTGTGTAGTTCTGACTTCTTTTGCTCAGGAGTAGTTTTTTTTTTTTCACTGTAAAAAGTGCATGTTCCTTTCACAGGAAGGCTTTGCAGTTGTGTCTATATTGCCCACACAATATTTATCTTTTAATTATAGGTTAAAAATCTCATTATGTACTGTTTGTACAAAATCCTCTAGGAGAAATAGCTGTGTAATTGTGGGTATTATTACTGTGCCTAATACACTGCTCCCTGTATGTTCCCTCATTCACAGGAGTGGAGTAAAAACAACTGTTGAGCAGACAGAGCAAATATTTATTCCAGCAAGAGCACAGAAATTCAGAGACAAAGTCTATGAGTTCACTAATGAAACTGTTAAAGGAACTGTAAAGGCTTCTCAGTTTAATTAATTATTTTTTTTGTTCTTCCAATATAGTAACATATTTTCTTCTTGTGAATCTACAATGTCATCAGTAACAATTAGTTTCTGAGGAATGAGGAACAAAATCTGTAAGGCTGAACTATTATGTATTAACACACAAAACACTTGACTTCATGAGGAAAACCTTACATCAAGAGAGGTGATAATGTGCAAGTCTTTGGTTTTATTTTCTAAATTTCAATATAGCTTTTGTCTATTTGTAAGGAATTTCCAGTTTATTTCTGTATAGTGATGCTGAGTTTGTTTTGTCGAAACAAGAGAAGATGGAGGTGGCTGCTTTTTTAGCATGTTATGAAGAAAAATTAGAGTGGTATTGTAGGAGTCAACCATTACTTTTGGAGTTATTGCTACTTAGGTTCGTCACATATCAAAGGCCTGATACTGCTGTCCTGAAAACCCTGGTAAAACCAGTGTTAGTCCTGAAAATGTAAATATTGATAAATTCCTGAGCAAGCAACAAACGAGATTTTCTAATTTCACCTTTTCTGTTGCCCAGTTGTATCTCTTGGGAGTTTGCAATAAGCTCAAAGTATTGGAAAAAAAAACCCAAAAACCAAACCAAACAACAACAAAAAAAACCCAAAACCAAAACCAAAACAACAACAACAACAACAAAAAAAACACACAAAAAACCCCCAAAAAACTAGAGAGGTACTTGGCCATGGAGTTAATTTGTTTCTCAGTGGGTGATGTGGGACTAATGTATTCAGTGTCAAGCTGAAGAAATAATCTTCCCTATGTAATTATCCCAAAATCCTGAATGCTCCTTCAAACATTTACAGTCTGTCAGAAAGGCACTTGTTCCTAACAAATTCTAGTTACAGTATCAGCTTTTAAAGCTATGAAGTTATGAAAACATGAAGTATTTTGATTTGAGAAGGGGGAAATATCTGCAGTTCTATATATGTGGTACATTGTTAAAAAAAATTCCTAAACGTAAAAGGAAGAAAGTGATTGTGCAAATCTCCTTGTCACACCTGAAAGAATCCCTTACAACACAGGACTTCAAATCAGATAAGCACGTGGGAAGGGGGTCACAATGACAAACAGTGAATATTGTGCCAAGAGTCACTTGCTGATTCAGTCAGTTTTCTTAGGAACAGATCTCTAACCTGTTTTAGTGGTTTCAGTTTATCATCAGTAAAACATAAATGCCGTATTATTTTACTGTTGTTTTCTATCAACTGCACCACTTCACAGGAATATGTATTACTGAATTTACTAAGAAAAGTTAAAAGACTGTGGAAAGACTGCTAAAAAAAGTCCTTTTTAACATTCAGTACTACTGTGTTTGAATATACATATACAAACTACTAGTATATATAATACACAAACTACTAGTATACATAATACACAAACATCTATATTTTGTTTCAGCAATAGCATGGTAAGCAGGACCAGGGCAGTGATTGTCCCCCTGTAGTTGGCACTGGTGAGGCCTCCCCTGAATTCAGCTTAGGGTCCCTCTGCAAGAAAAAACATTGTGGTGCTGGAGCGTGACCAGAGAAGGGCAATGGAGCTGGGGAAGGGTCTGGAGCACAAGTCCCACGAGGAGTGGCTGAGACAGCTGGGGGTGTTTATCCTGGAGAAAAGGAGGTTCAGGGGAGACCTTACCGTTATCTATAACGACCTGAAAGGAGGGTGCAACCAGATGGGAAGTGGTTTCTGTGCCCAGGTAACAGGCAACAGGACAAGAAGAAATTACAAGTCTTACCTGGGAGGGCTTACATTAGATATTAGGGGAAATTTCTTTATGGAAGGGGTTGTGAAGCACTGGAATAGACTGCACAGGGAAGTGGAGGTAAATATCTCCATCACTGGAGATTTGTAGATGTGGCACCTGGGTAAATGGTTTAGTGGTGAGCTTGGCAGTATTTGTGGTCTTTTTCTAATCTGTATGATCCTGTGATTATATATGAGTAGCAAAACAAAGCTTTGAACTGTTGAATTGAGGATCAGGGCTTATGAAATAGCAAAATATGCTGCAGAGCAATGTGTTAGTACAATTTGTCTAGGCAAATAGAATTGAATGTTGTATTGGGGTGGCATGTGTAGCAGGTAAATTCCATTGTCCATATAGTAGTATCAACTTAATAACATACAGAATTTAAAAAAAAAAAAAAAGCTTAGTGATAAGCTAGTCTAACAAAAAGTCTCTGGATGCAAGTCTTAGCTATTTCTAAGGATAGTAAAACCCTCATGATGAACAAATTGTCTTTTATACTGTGCCTGAGAAATTTTGAAAGACGTTATGAATTTCCCTTTATTTAATAGTAGAAAATAACATAATACAGAGGAAAATTTATATTTCTCACCATGTCCTAGGCATATACTGACTGTCTGTAGGAACAGACAAATATTTTCCTTTGAGTCATTATTGTGCCACAAATGTTTTGGGATACACTTCCTTTGAAAATATATAGCATACAGGGTTCACAGAAGTATCAGTGTATGTATATGTTTTATTTGAGACTTCATTTCTTACTTAGAAACTTATATTACCACTAGACACTACACAGAGGAAAGAAAAGTATGGAGAATTATTTTGCGTGACTTTCTAGATTGCCCCTGAATACATGGAATACATTCCCCTGGAATACATGCTCTTAGAGGAGTTCTTGATGTGGTTATCTTTTGTAGACAAAAAAATGCCCTGAGTATTTTGTAAGCTGTTGCAATTCAGATATATAAGGAGAAACTGGGAGACTTACAGGAGAAGCTCCTGTTGTAGAAATTTGTTTGTATTGTTCCAGCAGTACTGATCACAGAAAAGAAGGCATAATGTACAGGCTACAAAAGAGGAATGTTAAAACATGGTCTGAATTTTCAGTGCTGATGATGACGAGGAAAGCCAAAGCTTAACTTGGGTTGAGGGCTAAAAGTAACATCAATGGCAAAAAGAGCTTCCATTAATAATGGAAAGATGGAGAATAACATGCAGGTCTTTCTGATGAATGAGCAATATAACAGCAACCAGATACAGCCAACATGAAGGTTATAAATGCTTTTTTTGCCTTGATTTTCACTGATGAAGTCTGATAGCCTGTAGGTTGTGACTGCGTTTAAGAAGGAGAGGGTCTACAAGTAATGGAGGATGATCAAATAATGAATCTTGAGAAAGCTTAACCAATACAGTTTGCCTCCAGGGGAGATAAGAGAGCTCTAATATAATTGAAAGACTACTCTCTATGAAATTTGAAAAGTCATGTACACTGGGAGGGAGTTCCAATGACTGTAGAAAGGCAAATGGCTCACCCATCTATTAAAAAGGACAAGAAGAATGATCTTAGGAATTACAGGGCATTCATCCCCACTTTCATCCCAGGAAAAATCTTGGAGTGTGTTCTTTCAGAAGCCATTTCTGAGCACATTAAGAAGAATAAGATGATTGAGAATACCCAGCACATATTTAAAAAGAATGGATTGCACTTGCCCATTCCAATTGCACTCCATGATAAAATTATGAGATCCATGGATGTGGGGTTACCAGTGGATGTTCACTTTGAAATTAGTGATGTTTTTAGCATGGTCTGTCATAGAATCCTTATATTCAGGATGTTATATCTGGTTTAGTTTATTCAACTAGATGAATGATAAACTGGCAGAGTCATAGAGTTCAAAAAAAAAGTAGTTAATGATTTGGATTCTACCTGAAGACTTATTTGTAGGTAGAGTTCCTTTGAGTTCTGGGCTATCTTGTTTGACATTGATATCAGTGACTTGTAGGCAGCTCACCCTCCAGTTTGGTGATGCGGCTGGAGGGTAAGATTTTCTTTCAGAGAAGCCTGAACTCTTCCAGAAGGCTGAAAGAGTGAGCCAACAACAGTCTTGTAAAATTCAACACAGACAGTGAACAAATCACCTTCAATGCCATAGACTGGAGAGTTGTTTGTAGGGAAGCAGCTTTGCTGAAAAAGATTTGCAGTTCCTGGTGAAGAGCAAGCTAAACATAGTTCAGGATGAGAGGAAGAAGTGAATGCTGACATCAGGAGAATAAATTGATGGAATAAATGGATGTAAGGAAAATCTAATTGGGATTAAGCCTGAGTAGAAGGAAGGAAGTTCGGAAAGGAAACAGAATATAGCACTTCACACATACCTGTGCAGAAATTTGATGTCTAAATCAAACGGCTGGTGATAATTTCTCATTTTCTTTTTCCCATGTCTCACAATTCTAATCAAGAGAATCCTGTCAAGTATTGAAAGCTGTTATCTTCACATGTATTTCTGTTTATCTGAAGCACAATGTAATATTAAAGCAAGGATAGTCTTGAGGGACTTAACCAGTGATAGTTTTGAAGTTTCTTATATACTTTTAATTAGTGGATTTTTGCATGTAATGGTTATTTTTGGAAATTATTTGTAGAATTTTGTCTGCAGAATCAGAGTGGGTTTAATACTGCAATTTTACTGAGATATTAAGGACAAAGGTGGGACTAATGGGATGTGTTTGCAGTGATCTGACAAATGAATCATTGTTAATAATATAGATTCTGTTTATTGATTTTCATTTAAGAGGGAAAAAAAAAAAAAAGGCAAGCTGAATAAATTCCAGAAGCAGCTTTTGTCTCATTTCTGTAGGGAGATACAGTTGATTCATTAACTCAAAGTGTAGTAAATTTAAGAGCTGCTTCTGTATAGTGAACATATTGAAAAGCAGTTGATATAACTTGACTATTAAATCAGAGGAACTCAATAAACAATCCTTAGATGTATTCCTCAATATAATTTTGTCTTCTATAGAACAGTTTATAGGGACATTCATCAATCATTTTAACATTTATTATTGCCTAATATAAGCGTGTTTTCATTCTACTGTAGGAAATGAAATTAAAAATTTTAATTAACAAGCAAAATCTAATATTTTTCATTTTGTTTTCATCATGGATTCAAGAATATGATCTAAATTAAATCTATAAAAACTATAAATGGTGTTGCACTGAGCAGCAGTAATATGAAATGGGAAAGATTATCTTGTTTAATGTGTTTGTTTTAGCATTTATATTTAGTTCTTCTTTGTTTCAGAGTTGTTTATTTGAACTTTGAGATTTGTAAGTAAATGTGACTTAAGACTGTACTCTGTTGAAGATAACGCAAAATACACACAGGTGTGGCTAATCTGTTTGTTTTACAGCCCTTTCTTTTTCTAAATCTCCTGGAGCCCTGCCTTGTTGCGATCTAGGCAGGTATTGCATGGCACAGTCTAGAATTTCAAGCCTGTTAGGACTTCAGTTCTGCTTCCAAAGTCGAATCGGTGTCATATAGGAAGAGTCCCTTTAGGGTTTTTGTGTTTGCATTGCAAAGTGCAGTAACAATTAGCGAGTCGATTGGGAAGCAATGTGGGCAACGCAGGCAACAATCATCTGATTCAACTCTGTTCTCTGGAAGCATCCATGCTTCCTCAGAAAGGTCAGTGAAGGGTTTAGCATGGTCATTCCCAAGGTAACACGATGTAATATCAGCAAATCTCAACCTTCTGGTAGCACAGTTTCTTTCTTCCTGTCTCCTGTGCACAAACCAGTCTTCTTTTGAAGAACAGCTCAGTAAACACAGGCTCTAAAGCATTTGTCTGCTTGCACAATATTCCATTCTTTGACTGTGTTCAGAAGTATAATTCTGTATACTTGTGGTGGGTTCACCGTGGCTGAATGCCAGGTGCCCACCCAGTTGCTCTATCACTCCCCTTCCCAGCTGGACAGGGGAGAGAGTAAGAGTGGAAACAAAAAAACCCAGCACAAATCGTGGGTTGCGATAAGGCAGTGTATATTGATACAGAAAGCAAAGCAAAGCAGGGTGCGCGCGCGCAAAGCAAAAGCAACAACTAATCTCTACTTCCCATGAGCAGCAGGACCCCCCGACCGCGTCTGAGAAGCAGGGCTCCTAGAATCTTCTAACTGGAGACAATGAGTGCCTCCCCTTCCTGCTTCCTGCCCCAGCTTTTATATCTGGGTTGACGTCATATGGTATGGAATATCCCTTTGGTCAGTGTGGGTCAGCTGGCCTATTTGTGTCCCCTCCCAGGACCTTGCCCTTGACTGAACAGTGAGTGCTGTGCTCAGTGATAGCCAAAATATGGGTGTGTTATCGACACCAATGCAGAGCACAGCGAGGGCTCCTATGGGGAAACAAATTCTGGCTCAGCCAGACCCACCACAATACTTCTGAAATGCACGCTTCTGAACAAGTATTCATACCTACTTCAGAAATTTAGATGTTAAAGAAATAATTAAAGTCACATGTGCATTCATGCTGTGCATCTACATACCTCTTGTTTGAAGCATGTGTTTATTTTTGTTCCTTATCACTCACATTTGGAACCTTAGCCTATTAAAGTCATGTATCTGTCATTAGTTCAGTTTTCTGAACTACTTCTGTGAGAGAAAAGAATTATTTCTCATATTTTTAATGCGGGACCTGTCGTTAAAATAAATTACATCTTCAGAGTTATTAGCAGCCAGTTTTCTGGAAATGGATTTTTGAAGCTGAAGGGATTAACTCCTTTGCAACTCTTTGCCCAGGGAGTTCAGCTCTGAGACAGGTTTCTGTACCTTTCCTTCAAAGTTTTATGATAATAGAAACTATGAGAGGTTTCAAATAATACGAGCACCCATATCAAAACAGCAGGAGACCAACAGCGAAAAAAATAGATATCTCTATAATCTATCCATATCATGGGAGCACAAGCAGTTGGATGAGCTGCCTTTTTTCCATCTCTGCTCTTCCACTGCCAAAAAAAAAAAAAGAAAAAAAAAGATTTGCTGAGCTAGATTTCTGACCTCAGTGCTCTTCCCCATGGCCTGGGTGCTTCTTTGCTTTAATCACTTTTTTCCCTCCTCTGTGAGTCAGGCCCTGAATAAAGATTATATTAAAATAGAGGGTGTGGAATTCGCTCTTGTTGTAGTAGAGTCTGCTGTTTCTGTAACTCTGCATCACCATGAGAGACATCTTCTGCCTTTCTAGATCATTTAATGGAGCAGAAGAAGTTTAATTTACCTTTTGGATTGGTTAAAGAGCCCTCACTGACCCTTGTGGGATTTCTCTATTTTTGTAACAAAACTTTTTGAAGAGTCAGTCACAGTGCTTCTACCAGTGAAAGAACCACAATGCTGTGGAAGACGGAATCCAAACCTGATGTCTCTGGTAATCTGATCTCTGATGGTTTACTTACAATTATAGTCTAGTTTTGATTGCTTGTGTCAGAAAAAATGCTCTTTTTGATGACAGCTACTTCTATGAGGAGGTTGAAAAAGAGTCAGTCTTTGATTATTTCCCAATGCACTGTGTTCTTTCTGGACAAAGTACCTTTAGAAATTATTTACAGCTCTCCTAAGGTGATTTGAGAATTTTACCTGAGCTAGGAAATTAATTTACCTGTCTCCTTTTTCTGAACTTGATGCATACAGAGCTTATACCTTACTCCATTCAGTGCCATTTAGGGGAATGGTTTTTTGAGTTTTTTTTTTCCTTTATGCCTCCGTGAAATGTTGAAAAATCCTTCCAAGGCTGTTATTTCGAAGGCTAAGAAGCTGCTGTAATCTCTGTGTTGAGACTCCACCTGGATCTCCAAGCTCATAGTACCAGTGAGGGCACTATCTGGAGTTCAGACTAGCTGGGAGGTACCACTGAGGAATGCATGTGATAGCTGCCAGCTTATTAAGTCCCGTGTCATCCTCAATCAATTCAGGAAATAAACTGGAATGTATTCTTTCTCTTTTCTTTTTTTTTTTTTTTTAATTTGATGAAAGGTTAAGAGATGCACCTTCAGTGTAAATGTATATTTGATCTGTCAATCGAATGCTAGAGAAGCTTTTCTGCTTGCAACTTGAATTCTTTAAGTTGTGCATATGCATCTGTTTCATTTTGCTCTTCATCTGTCTTCAAGCCTTTCCAAGACCGTCTTCCTCTGGAATTCTGCTGATGAGAGGGTCAGAGAGGCTTTTTACTTCATTCTCTCCTGTTCTCATGATCTGACCATAAAAAGTAATTAAAGTGACAGAACAACTCTGGTGTTCAGTGATTCACACAGCAAACACATATGTAAACTCCACATCTCATTAGGTCAATAAATGAGATTACTCAATAGTACAGAAACTTATCTCTCACAGAACTGCCAAGGTTGGAAGGGACCTCTGGACATCATCTGGTCCCCTTATATCCTTTGCCAGGGAAGACCCAGAATAAGCCCTCTGACTATATATGGGGTTGCAGTGTTAAGGAAGGAGGAGACAAAGCCCCCAACTTACAGCTGAGAAATCATCTGGGGTTTCATATGAAGCTTTCTGTCAAGAACTGTGTGCATTTTTTGATTTAGCATTCATGTAAAAAGAAGACACTGGAAAGACTATCTTGTTCCTCTCCTGGCAACATTGTAGATTTCCAGACACAGAAGTTTATCTGCCATACAGCACTTGCTTTTATGCAATAACTGTCACATTGGACTTATTTAGTAAAATATTTCTCTGTTGTTGGTGTTTGTTTTTTGTTTTTTGTTTGTTTTTTTTTTTTTTAAATTATTATTTTCTATGGAAAAAGTACTTAGAGCAGATTGCATTACATATACTGCTACAGAAGTCCAAAATGATAATTAGTTTTCAGAATCTGATTAGGCTTTTTCATTTTCTAAATCCAGTGCTGGCTTGCAAATCTAAACAGCGTTAGCAGTTTCAGTTCTTTGAACCTCCAGTCTCCGAACCTGATTCAATCTGCATAAAAGAGATTAAATATCTTGGTTTACGTTGTAAAGAAAAAAATGAATTTGCTTAATGGGATGAGTATTCTGGTTTATGCTACTTTTTTTTAAAGTACTGGTGCTCTATGTCACAATCAATGAAGTAGATATACATATT
>VWZG01000007.1:68302-104257 GCA_013396735.1 Grallaria varia | reverse complement strand
TAGATATACATATTGTATTTTCTCCAATAATGTGGTTTATGGAGAAAATAAGATTTTTCCCTCTTCATGTGATAAATATATAATGGAAATGGAATGGAAAATTAATAATTTTCAATTCAGTCCCTGCACTCTTATGCAAATAACCAAGGTTGGTCAAACAAAATCTGTTAAGATAATACTGCTTCTTTAGTGTTACTAGTTGCTGCTTACCATGTGATTAAGGAAAGTCTGTAGAATTAAAGATGTACACCTGCCATTAGTTCAAGTCGTGATACTTTGTGAAGTCAGAAAATTAGGTGTTCGATTTTATTATGGGGGGATTTTTTTCAGAAGATGAAATATGAAGTAAAACAACAGAGTCATTTTATTGAACTTTTTTTTTTTTTTTTAATAGAATTGGGCTTTGAGGAAATTCATTCACTGTTTCCTAGATTTTATCATCATAATCTGGGAAGTATTTAATTGTTTGTTTGATATCAAAGACTACATCTTTCCCTCATGTGATACTTCTAACTAAACTCTTACCTTTATAGGATATTGTTTTCATTAAGCTTAATACAAATAAATAGTTTTAAGATGGATTTATGATTGAACACTAAAGGGATTAAAATCAGTTGTATCAATGCCCTGGAACAAATAATACACAGTTTATCATGGGGTTCTCTGTGTGGACTACATTCCTCAAGTTGATTTGATATACTGAAGTGACTTTCCAGTTGAATGACATTTGTAGGGCAGAGGAGACTGTGGGGGAGACATTTCCTACTCACAAGAGCAACACTTGATGTGTGCATTAAGGCATCTACAAGCTATTTTAATACTGACTGGTTTGTACAGAAGTGGAACTCCTTGGGAGGGTTGGTAGCCAATCTCTCAGGAGGAGCAACTTCTATTTAGGGTGTTAAAATAGTAACTGTGTCCTCTGAACTGCAGACCTAGGCAAGGGAAACTTATTTCTACCTCTTTTTCATGAGCTTAATTTTTTTTAATGTATACTTTTCAGGAGCAGTTTCGCATGTAAGTCCATTTTTGTATGTGACACAGAAACATCGGGGTTTCTTTAGTCTCTGTAGACTTTTCTCTTATAGTTTCTTAGTTCAAATTATTTGTGTTTTAAGATCTACATCCAAGAAAAAGCCATTTTTAAACTATTTTCTAACGTTATTACTTCCTTGACAGAGTTTCCTGTTATGTCAGTAGTAGAGCTGAAATTTCAGTCCCCATTAATAGCTCATTGCTATTAATTGCATTATTCCCAGAATTTATTTTTTTAAAGTATATGTTATTATATATATGGACAAGTACTCAATCAATTAATGTGAGTAATTAATGCACAATGTATACAAATTGTGGAAAGAAACAGTCATTTAGCTGTCCTGTATTTCCTCAGAAAGGAAATGTCATGGTTCATCCCAATGTATTAGGTCAGCTAAGTAAAACCAGAGATCATTTGTTAATCTGTTAGTTCAGTAGGCAACATATTCATAAAAATAAAGCAAGCTTAAAAAGCTATGGGAACTTTATAGGGAAGAAAACATTTACACATTATGATATCTCAAGTTTTAATTTTCATGTATCATACTAGAAACAAACTCCCAGGTTTCTGGCTTTATATATAACAAGAATCTGTATTTTTCATTAGTGTTGTTTCAGTGGAAGTTTAAAATATTCCAAGCATTGGCCTTTGTTGTTTAAGCTGCTGGACTTTCTGTAAACCATATGGCAGAGGAGATGTGAGAAGCTCAGTACTGAGTTATATATAAAGGTATGACAGTATGTAGCAGAAATACACCAAATACTGCTAGTCCCTGCTCATGTGAAAAAAGCTAAGGATTAGGCAAAAGTAATATTTAATAAAGACAACAGTATTAATTAAATGGTGAGGAATATAGACAGGCAATATATAATTTTAGTACTTTAACATGAGATATTAAAAAGCCATAGTCAGGCGAACATGAATATAGGTACATGTGAGGATATAAAATCTTTTATTTCATTCCTAATATATTTAGTCATGATTGGAGCTTCATTTTCTGATGCAACCAAGGATTTTATGTTTCATCAAAATATACAGAAACATAGTCTCATTCCCCAGTGCTGAATGTTCAGCAGTTCTGCAAATTCAAACCCTTCAACTTATCTCAGGAATATATTAAATATATATCAATCAATATATACTGAAAAAATATATACATTATATATTTATCAAGGTAGACATCACAAATATATATCAAGCATCATGATATATTGGTTCTTGGGAAGTGTTACCCTATTTGTGTTAGGTGTCTTTTGCAACTAATTAAAAAAAATAAAAACAGCAAGGGCACTTGGAGGACGTGACTCGACTGGTCATGTTGGATACCTATTTTAGGATACAACAAGTTGTCTCTAAAAGTATTTATTTCCTCTGCTGACTATATGTTGCTTGGGATACTGTTAAAAAAAAGTAATTTATATTTGGCCAGGTGAATGGTACCCACAGTGTTTCTAGTGCACTGCAGTAATGTAGATAGCAGATAATTATGGTCTGCAGGTTGTGTTTTGGATAATTATTGAAATACTTTGTAAAATTCAAACTAAGTTTTTATAATTCCTCTTTATTGTCTTAGGGGATAGGCAGAGATTACCTAAAAGAAAGAGGAAATAAATCGGATTTTGTCTGCAAATATTCTCAGTATTTTG
Source organism: Grallaria varia (assembly GCA_013396735.1). Classification (NCBI taxonomy): domain Eukaryota; kingdom Metazoa; phylum Chordata; class Aves; order Passeriformes; family Formicariidae; genus Grallaria; species Grallaria varia. The sequence continues at coordinate 101,575 of VWZG01000007.1, read as the reverse complement.
TTCTGTGTCAGAACATACCTATAATTTTGTTGCATTTTTGGGAAGCTTTGCTGGGTCATATAGCCCCAGGTCCTGGAGGTGGTTTCACTGATTTTCCTAGTAGCAGGCAATGGTGATCTATTCCCCTCTTGTCAGAAGGACATGCTCAAAAAGAGCTGTTGTACAAAAAATACATGGCATCGGTCTGGAGGTTAATCAGAGGGCAATAAAGTGTCTGGCCACTGACACCATAGAATAAAGGTCCATAAAACAAGTAAGTCAAAATATTAATTATATTGGTGAAAGAAATATGTTCAATATGCTGCAGCATGGACAGGTTGAATCCTTGCAGCATCATATGAGAAAGTTATTGCTATTCCTATATCATAAAGTAATAATTAATTCTTCTACCAAACTTTCTGCCTCACGAGTATTTCCTTCTCAAGAGTTATATAAAAGGTATGCTAGCATCAACTGATATTAATGGAGATTTTGCAAAATCCTTTTGTTGGTATTTTTCTCTTTCATGAACCAAAATATTTAGAGTGAAAAATAGAATAGTATATTTTTTCTAAAGTTCTAAAGGGATGTCATATCATATCTGACTGAAACCACCATATATGTAGAGATAATTTCTATGAATTTTCTTGTAAATTTCAGCCTGAAGTTTAATTATTTATGCAAAACAAACATCCTCAAGAGAGAGATTGAGCACACTCCACCACATTATCCTGTAGCTTTGAAGCAGAGATGCTATCTTTAAAAATGAGTGGTCCAAATTTAAATCCGTTTAAGTGCTGACACTCAAAATCTTGTTCCGGGCAAGAGGGAGCATGCCATGTAATGACTTTAAGAATTTATTCTGAGTCCCATTGAATTAAACTTTGCTAGTCCTAACAAATAGAAAGAAGCCCTGAAAATTATTATATGAAAAACCTTCCTGGTGTTTATCACTTTTTGATAGTTTACTTTCTTTGGCAGGAGGGGGAAGTGAGGGTGTCTGACAAGTCACCAGCATCCCAAGGTTTTTTCAGAGGGAATTCAATGCCTGCTGGCTCCTGCACTTGGGTCACATCAAACCCCTGCAGCATTACAAGCTAGGAGCAGAGTGGCTGGAAAGCTGCCCATCGGAAAAGGACCTGAAGCTGCTGGTCAAGAGTGCCTGAACATGATCCACTGTGTGCCCAGGTGGCCAAGAAGGCCAGTGGCCTCCTGGCCTGTATCAGCAATAGTGTAGCCAGCAGGACCAGGGCAGTGATTGTCCCCTGTACTTGGCACTGGTGAAGCCATACCTTGAATGCTGTGTCCAGTTCTGGCCCCTCACTGCAAGAAAGACATTGCGGTGCTGGAGCATGTCCAGAGAAGGGCAATGGAGCTGGGGAAGTGTCTGGAGCACAAGTGCTATGGGGACGGCCTGAAGGAGCTGGGAATATTTGTCCTGGAGAAAAGGAGACTCAAGGGAGACCTTATCAAACTCTGAAACTACCTGACAGGATGTTATAGCCAGGAGAGTTTTGGTCCCTTCTTCCAAGTTACAAGCATTAGAACAAGAGGAAATGGCCTCAAGTTGCACCAGAGGAGATTTAGATTCGATATTAAGCAAAATGTGGAATGGTTATCAAGCATTGGAACAGGGTGCCCAGGGTAGTGGCCGTGTCACCGTCATTGGTAAGACTCAAAAGCTGTGCAGATGTGACACTGAGGGACATGGTTTAGTGGTAACTTGGCAGTGCTGGCTTAAAAGGTGAACTTGGTGATCTTAAGGGTTTTTTCCAAACTAAATGATTCTATGATTATTTTTGTATGAGAACAAAGATGTAACATGAAATGAGGAACATTGAAGGAATGCTTGTGAAATGTCTTCAGAACAGTTGTGTTATTGATAGAGCCACTTATTTTAATGAATTGTAGCAACTTTTATCAGGTAATTTCAATTGTCTGTAAACTTTTTTTTTTCTGTGTCTTGTATTAATTCCTGCTTGTTATTTAAATTTGTTTGTTTGCTTCAAGAGGTAATCATATATTTTACATTACATACAGGTAGGCTCTACGGTACAATTTCTGTGAAGAATGAACTAATGCCTTATGATTTCTCAAAAACCCAGTCTTTTGGTTCCTTTATTTTCCAATCAGTGCACACCCATAATTTTGGATGATATAGAAAGTCCTGTACTTGTTACATATATAGTTTTATCCCAGTTTTTCTCAGGGAACCTTTTTTTGAGAGAAAAGTAATTCAGCAGAATCATAGGAAGAAGTGAAACTGATTGTGAAAGTATATATGATTTAGATTAAATTCTCTTAAGGCTGCAATCAAAGACAGGAATTTTGCTTCCTATGAAAGTAACTTGTCACGTGTAACCTAAAACAAGTTTTGTAATTGATTTAACTCAGCATTAGCTGTCACCACCACTGAAATCAGTGGTTCTGGTTTGTGATGCCCCTTTTACTGAAACAAGGTAGGCTAGGCTGTTTTGGGAAAGAGGAGGGACAGTTCTGTTGAGAGGTGTATTTGGAAATGTTTACATGAGTAACTGCAGATAGAGGAAACAGAAATCAGTGCTGGAACAAATACATAGCTATATGTATATATAGATAATTCTGTTATAAAACCATATGTAGTCCATAGTATGTTATCCATATTTATGCAGATATCAAAGTTTTGTATGTGTGGTCATCATCACATGATTTGTTGGTCTATTTTGTTTATTTGGTTTTTAATAAGATGTCTTTTAGGAAAAAAACCTAAAAACACAAAAAACAAACCAATGAATCATTGGTTTTCTTTCATTTTAAAGAATAAAATTTCATAGGTAACACATTTCCCAGTGGGTTTTCATTTTAGAATATTTACTATTTAGAATGTTTACTATTTTTACTGGTGACATGAAGAAAATTCTGAGAACTATTAGTGAATGGGATTCTGAAGACGTGAGAATTATCCTTGGGGACTTATAACTCAAAAAGCTTAGAGATGGAAATATAGGGTTTTTTTTAAATGATACATAATAGTACCTGAGAAATTATATTCATATTGGTACACAAAACTATTCAGTGGTCAGAACAGCATTATTCAATGCAGGTTGAGTTTGGAGATTTGTTAGTGGAAATAGAAGTACAATCATAATTTCTATTCCTGTCATTCTGTAATTAATTATAAGAAAATGTGTTTCTTTTAGTAGCAAATATAACTTGTGTTTTTATTCCCTGTGTATTCTGAAGTGACATTAAGTAGAAAAAAAAAATCACAGCTAGTTATGAAATATCTTTAGTAGTGTAGTTGTCAAGCGTACCTGGGGATTGCAATTCAACCTTCTTGTGAAACTGTGATGGTATGTCGCTTGGGAGGCCCTAATGAATCATAGGGACCTGACTGAGCATTGTGCTGCAACTAAAGACTGATTGTAGAATTATAAAATCAGGAGATCAATGGAGGAAGGGAACAAGAAATTGTTATGAACTCAGAATGAGAGAAAGAAAAATTGCACAGTGAAAGAATCTGGCACCAACCGAAGAACAGGAATTCATTCCTTTCTGGACAACTATAATTAAATAATGTAATTAATTGTCAGGAGCTGTTGAGGAAGCCAGAAATCATAAGGGCTTAGATGACACTGGAGATGCTTTAACTGGACTGCATCCAAAGCAGTGTGGGCAGCAGGGCAGGGAGGGGATTCTGCCCCTCTGCTCCGCTCTGCTGAGACCCCACCTGCAGTGCTGCCTCCAGCACTGGGGTCCCAGCACAGGAAGGACATGGACCTGCTGGAGCCACTGCAGAGGAGGCCACCAAGGGAATTACAGAGATGACAAACCTCCCATGAGGAAAGGCTGAGGGAATTGGCGTTGTTCAGCCTGGAAAAGAGAAGGCTTTGGGGTGACTTAATTGTGGCCTTCCAGTACCTGAGGGGAGCCCACAAGAAAGATGGAGAGACACTGTTTGCAAGGGCTGTAGTGACAGGACAAGGGGAAATGGCTTCAAACTGAGGGAGAGTAGGTTTAGATTAGATATTAGGAAAGAATTCTTCCCTGTGTGGGTGGTGAAACCACAGGTTTCCCCGAGAAGCTGTGGCAGCCCCATCCCTGGAAGTGTTCAAGGCCAGGCTGGATGGAACTCTGAGCAGCCTGGTCCAGTGGAAGGTGTCCCTGCCCATGGCAGAGTAGTTGAAATGAGATAATCTTCCAGCCCAGGCCATTCTATGATTCTATGACCTTACAGGGGATGTGTAAAAAATGGAATGCTTCAAACAGACCTTTGGATTACCAGAGTGTCATCACTTGGAGGGAGAAAAAAAATATTAGCAGTGCAAACGTGTCGATTTCTTGGATCTCTTTTTTTCACTGCTGCAATACTGTATAGTTAGACTTCTGACCAGACCTGTTGCATGGATTCTAGTCTGAAACTCAGAGGTTTTTTGTGCTTACATACAGAAGGTATTAATAGTCTTTCAGCTAGATATAACTTGACCCATAAAAGATTTAATCAGATTATGGCAGCCTTAATAAATATGTATTTGGTATCATGAAAGGATTGATTTTTTTACAAGTTATGATTGTCTAGTATATTAGATTCTTTGCATATAAATTTGTCTGACTAATTTCATATTAATTGCAACCCTGTTGGTGCTCAATTAGAATGCTTTTCAAAGCAATCCTTTGAGAGAAAATTAGTTTCTTAAATCAAGATAATTAAAATGGGAACTTGCTAGTACTCATACAATAGCATTCAAATATCAAAGAGTTTAAGGGTTAAAAGAAAGAGCTTGAAAAGCCAGTCTGTTTTCTTATGATCTCTGGCAGTGCAACTGATTTATAAGCATTTCCTTGAACTTTTAATTTTTTGAAACAGAAAGAATATTTATGCCAGAGAATTTTTTTTTTTTTATAATCTAGACGGGGCTCATGAGGCTGTTCTGACATTTTTCCACGAGTCAAAGGGAATACTTTAACTGTATTAACTGCAAGATTTTAAGTTTTTTATAATACCCCAATAAGCAGTTATTCCTTTCAGGTAGATTAACAAGATTTTCAAGTGTTTTTTCTTGGTCCATAATGCTTCCAATACTTGGTGGTAATAATAAATGCTTTTTGCCTATACTTAATATTTAATTTTGAAGTTTTGTGTCTGTTTCACAAAAGACTCATAAAACTTTACAAATATTTATTACTTCTCGAGTAAATTGGTTCAATGAAGAGACTTGAAACAAAAGTTAAGATTTTGAAAAATAGTTTTAAAATACAATTTTTTAATTCTACATCTGTGTAATTCTCTTTATTATCATTCTAACGCTTAAATTACAGGGCACCTCTACACTAGGACTGGATCATCAGGGCTCACCAGTGAGCTTTAGAAGCTCCCAGATATTTATACCTACCTTGTTTTGACTATTGTTACAGAATGATCTCAAAGCAAGCAGGGTGGATTCTTTTCTACTGAGACTGAACTGAAATCTATATTCCTGACATATACCTAAGGAGCTCTTACCCACTGAAGGTTTTTCAGTTCACAGGACCAATCAAATGCTAGTTCAAAATAAAACTTTTGCAACTTGTACATCATGGGCTACAGGAGATCAGTCCCAAAGGTTTTCTATTATGCTGCTATTTTTAAGCAAAAGTGGCCTATAAATGTAGTTGTTGAGAAACTTGAAGTTGTCTTGATTCTACATCTTCATCAAGGCTATTGTGTCCGTGTAGTTTCTAGTACAACTTCTGGATTCTTTGATGGAAGGTATTTGGAATATTAAAACCTGTATTTTAATAATAATAATAAGTAACATCCTCACAAGTGGGGCCAGGTCAACCATTTTTTAAATCGTAGACAATTTGCTTTTCTCTGATAGGGAGTTAGATTGTCTGTATTAGATTCAATGTCTAAACTGGTATGAGTTTGGATGCTGTTAAAATCAAAAGCCAGGAGGACTGACTTAACCATGGAACTAGTATCAGGATGATGATTCCAGAACATATATCAAGGCTGGGTTGGACAGAGCTTGAGCAACCTGATCTGGTGGAGGGTGTCCCCGCCCATGGCAGAGGGGGTTGGAGCTACATGATCTTTGAGGTCCCTTCCAACCCAAACAGTTCTATGATTTTATGATATTATAACAACTCTTTAACCATTTCTTAGTTCTCAGTTGTTCTAGTGCTACGTAACTACATGGATCAAAGGCTATTGCCAGCAGAAATCTTGATTAAGATACAGGGAAGAAGTCTGCCAAATCTTATTTAATAATTACAAATAACACCAAACTGCTGAGTACTTTCATTGGTATCTGTTGAATGTTCAATTAAAGAGGAGCAAAATGTAGCAACTAATAGCAGTTATGTCTTATGACGTCTCTTTCCCAGATGGCTGATCTGTTTTCCTAAGTGGTATATTATCGTATTTAATTGATGAATTTGAAGGCAGTAGTAATACTTGAATAGCTAAAAAAGTGAAATTGATGAGGCAATTTGTGAGAGATCTGCACTGCTACCCAAACTCAAATAAGGTCTATCTTCTAGTAGATCTAATGGATTTGTAAAACCTCTCTATACCCTGACTTTTGAAATCACTCAATCTCTGAATAAATATGCAAATGTATTTCAGAATTAAAAAATCGCCCACGTTTTTCACACATAAACCCAGACAGTTATCTTGAATATCATTTTTAGATATCTAGAATTTCATTTTCCAGAAGACCATGAGGAATAATCTCACTTTCTTAGTGAGATTAAAGTCATTATAAATTAGCTGTCAAATAATTTAATTTTTAGGCTTTGAAATACAGCTATGGATAGTTAACAGTAGGAGTTGTGTTTTCCAACAAGAAGATTCAATTTCAAATCATACACTTAAATCTGGTATTTCCTTTCTGATTCTATGGGTCTTGAAAGACCATAGCATATATGAAAGAAAAACTTCATATGTAAAAGAGAACCTTTATTTGCTACAATGGAGTACTTTATGTGTAAGAAATATTTTTGACATTTATTGAAATATCAAAAGGTTTTGCACTTGAACTGCTTAGTTTTATAACAACAGGGAAACAGTGTGATTAGAAATCCAGTCTTCATGTCTGCATTTTAAATATTTATTATGTAATTGCCAAGGAGGGTTATCTTTGGTGTTAGAATACTTATTTACATTATCTGAAGACATGATGACTTATTCACAGCAGCATTATAGGAAAAGTATTTTTCAAGTATTCTCGTTCTTCTTGGGTAGGACTGAGCTGCCAAAAGTCAATCAGTGAGGCTGCTCTGACATATAGGGTTCCATCAGCAGTATTTTTAATTACATGATATTAGCATTGCATACTTGGTTCCTTTTGGAGAGCTTCCTTACAAAAACCCTGCCTCTACTTATGGTGCTTGCAGATATAAACATTAATTTTCTGCTACAGGAGGAGTAAAAAGACTGTCAACATTTAATAAGAACACTTTTTTTTTTTTCTTTTCCTTAGGTGTAAAAAGCATGCACACAACAGTTATGGCTTAGCATAAGCTTTTTTTCTGTATTCAGGTGTGACAGATTCTTCCTATTCTGTCTGAGATAATTCTGATTTGAGCAGTTCGTTAAATCTGTTTGTTTCTTGCTTCTACTTCTCATGAGACTTTTTCTCAGAGTCATCATCAGCTGGATTATCTGTGCCTGTTCCTTACTTTGTCAGGAAAAAATATTTATCTTCCTGTCCCTTTATGGTATTTCTCTTAGAATCATGTGATTATGGAAATCTTGATTTGAAAGCATCTTTGGGGATCATGTCTTCTAATCTCCTCTTTATGATAACACTGTCACAAGCATTCCATGGGAATATGGCTTTGAAGATATGGATACCACAACTTCTCTGGACAACCTTTTTCAATGTTATACTTTTGTTCCAGTAAGGTTTTTTTTTTTTAATGAAGTCCATAGTTTGTGGTTTTGCCATTTATTATGTTGTCCAACAACGTACATACCAGGAAAAGCTTGGCTCTGATGTATTTTTAACTCTGTTTAAATCATTTGTAGGCAGTTATTACTTTGATACGTTGCCTCCTGTTTTCCAGAACAGGCCAGTTTCCTTTGTAATTTTTTCATGAAGCATTTTCTCTAAGCTCCTGACCATAGCCTTTTGCTGGACTTTTCCAGATTCCCCCTATCCCTCTTGAATTAGGGGCCCAAAATTGGACACAGTGCTACAGTTATGTCCTCTTCAGTATTGAATAGAGGGTTGGAGAAGAGCTCATTCTAAGTAGATGCCCAGATGTCATCAGAAATAGCTATTTTGATTTTTTTAAAAGAATTTAAAATAAATCAGGAAGTTATTTTTTATGTCATTTAATATTTTTGTGTTACTTCTTTTTATGCCATAAATTTACAACTAAATTGAATTTTAGTCTAGCTCATGAACAAATACTTTCAGCGAGTCCTAAATACATTAACATACTGAGGGAAAGTTTTTAAGTCTTTAAAATTTAATTTCTGTTCATTTTTGCTTCTAATGTAAGATTCTAAACTAACTCAGATGTGAAAGAGAAATTTTCTTATTGACCAAAGGAACTATTCAAAATTTGGAGGTAAACCTTGTTATGAGCTGGGATAATATAACCTGTGTATGTCACCTCCATCCTAAATAATTCTATGATTTTATGGCAGTTTTACAGAGATATGAAGAAAATGCCAAATTTCATAGCTCAGTTAAATCCCAGATCTAGCCTAGCAGTTTATGTAAATGACCAAATTTTTGCTGAATAAAAAGGGCTACCTGTAAGGTAATTTAATTATTCCTATGAATAGATTGTCCTTTCTAATTATAATCTAATATCCCTATCCTTTTAATATATCGATTCATATACTGAGGCAACTAGACAAGTTTTTAAAAAATGAAAAATACTTTGTGTCGTGATATGCTGTTTTCTTGAAGTGGATTGGGAGCAGTCAGAATTATGGAAGTTATGTGCATAAAAGTCTATTATCTCTGCAGTGGGCTGTGATGTTGAATTAACAGCCATAGAGAGAAATACATTCTGCACACAACAGCTCTGATATCCTCAACAGTCACACTTCTGTAGCAGTGATATCTAAGCCTTTTTTGAATAGACACTTATTCAGCCAAATTTCATCTTTCTTCATGTTTTGACTATTCAGAGTAAGACTGTGCTGAAGAAACGTTTTTCTTAAATGTTTTCATTTTTATCGAATGTTAAATACCTTGCTGTCATCTGGCATCTTTTTGGCATTGTTTATGTAATTTATATTTTTTTTTTTAAATTTGCTTTAATGGGTTTTCAGTAGTGACTAATAAACACATCTCTGAAGTAATCTTACCCTAATTTTAAACTATAAATAATTAAATTATAGATAAAAATTCATGCAACAATAGGCCTGACTTTGGATGCCATTGAAATATGGTAATATATTAAAAATATTTAGATAAAAGATAAAAGAGTTATACAAATAATTATATATCAAGATATTTCTGAATAAGATTGTCAAGTACTCTTTAAATTATGCACTATAACTTTTTAAATTACTTTACTTGTAAAGTCCAGGAGCAGAAAATAAAGGAAGTAGAGAAAAATGTATCAAAGTGGCTAATTCTCAATTCTATGCATCCAATAAATTTCCTTCTAATCAGTACGTTCTTAAAAAAAGCTTACTGGCTCATGTAGATAGTATTCCTGTTCTTAGTATCAATCCCAGTTCATCGTACGTTAAGTATTCGATTATTTATAATGGAAAACATGAGTACTTGATTGTGGACCCTTGCCTTTCAAAATTTAGGTTCAAGTTTTTTCAAGGACTTAATGGAAGGAAGAGAAAAGAAAAAAACATTGCTCAAAGTAAGCTGTACTGAGTGAAGTAATGAGTCCATAAATTCATATTCCAGACAACTTGGAGTGTCCCAGGAAACACCTTCCTTTTATAAGCAGCATGCAGGCAAAGAGACTAGTGCCAAGAGAAGGACTGAAAGTTCTTAAATCTGAATTTAGGTCCTGCCGTGATGTACATGTTTGGCAGCAGGAAGTCCCTGTTGCCATTTCTCCATGCCCCGATGACATCTGTCCTCAACAGGACAGCAGACTGTGAATGGGACAATTCATATCTCTTTGAGCCATTAGTTCATGTTCTTCAGATGTCAAACAGACATCATTGTGTCATGTTTCCACAATCTCTTTGTCAACTCTTACAATTAAAAATGTGGAGTTTTGTGTAGTTGAAGCTGATACTCTGATTTCATTATGCGCTTCCAAGAAATGGAATGAACTGCTTGCACTTGTACTAAAGAAAACTCCCAACACAAACTGTAGCCAATTCTTGAAGGCACAAAACATTTTTACTAAATCAGTCCTTTCTCTGAAACAAGTAATTTTTGCATGTATCACCTTTTTCACAAGAATAAAAGGCAAATCTGTGGAGAAAGCCAATGCAGTTGTTTATGTGGAGATTCTTGCAATCAAGGTTAAAATCCTCTCTTTTTAGCTACAGAGATATTGATTAGTCAGTGTGTTTTATTCAAGATTTAATGAACTTAATACTGATCTTTCTGTTCCTGCCTTTAGTTTACATGTTGTTCTGCTTTAAATTATTTTTTTTACCCTACAGGTGCATTTCATAGCGACTACTATATTTTAGCAACATTTGCTGTGAAATTGTAATGATTTCTATATCTGGCCATCTACATATTTGTTAACTTCTTTTAATACCTTTTGACTCTAAGGCTAATTTTTTCTGGTGAGAATTGGGGGGAAGGAATTCATTACACCTTTTGTTGCAAAGATCTCATCTTTAAATCAGTCAGGATACCTTGATTCCATATGATCGGATTTCTTGCCCTGTCTTTATTAGAGTGCTGTCTTTAAACAACTACATTTGCTTTATTTCAGAGAATTTTCTTAATATATACATCACACTGGAAACCAATATATGTCTCCTCTGTAGAATGTGCTTGAAGCAGACATTTTTGTGAGAATGGGTTGTATATTGTCTAAAGTTTGGCAAATTCTTGGCTCCTCTGAGATATGAAGGAATCCACTCTGCAATACCACTCACTAGAAGCTTAAGGTACTGGATTCAGTGGTGTCTTGAAATATCCAGGCCTTAGGGCAGAATTTTGAAATTATATTAGTGTTTGCCAGATTCAGGAAAAAACTTTTCCAGTGATGTGTCTATGGAAACAGAAAGATGATTCCAGTGTTTCTTATTTTCCTCTTCTTCTTAGATTAGTTATGTTGACTTAGTTCTGTGACCATCTGAATGGTTAATGTGTTTGGCATTCAACAAAAACTTTTCATATGAATTTTGGCCTGAAGTTTGAGAAACATGTTGTTTGGATTTAGATTATAAAGGGCAAGTAGTTTAGATGAATGCTGGCTCCATCCAATACCCCTCTGCAATTTGAAGGATCGCTTGGCCTATTAGCTGATTTTGAAGGAGGAATTTTGGCAGAGATTTAGCTTGGAGATTGTTTGGTTTGCATTTGGTTTGGTTTGCTTTTTTTTCCCCCAACCTTCTTTTCCCAGTATCGTATTTTCTGCTGCTGCTCCCTAGGCATCATGTATGTCCACATTAAATAAATGTCATCCTTAAGTAATTTTTTTTATCTGAATTGTGTCTGATTTACTGTTCTATAATAAAAGACAATGGTCAAAGTGCTTTTCTAGGTTTAAAGAGAATTTCCTGTATTTCAGTTAGTGCACATTACCACTTGTCACCAGGCACTGCTGTCAGCTTGTGTCGCTCTGACTTCAAAGCATTGAAGTTATGCAAATGATACTAAATCCATTTTAGATTAGATAAAAAACAACACAAACATCATAGAACTGTTTAGGTTGGAAAAGGCCTTTAAGATCATCAAGTGCAACTATTAACCCAGCAGTGACAAGCCCACCACTAAACCACATCTCCACATCTTCACATTTTTTAAATACCTTCAGGGATGGGGTTTCCACCACTTCCCTGGGCAGCCTGTCCCAATGCTTGACAACCCTTTCAGTGAGGAAGTTTTTGCTAACATCTAATCAAAACCTTCCCTGGCACAACTTGGAACTATTTCCTCTATTCCTATCACTTGTTAGTTGGGAAAATAGATTTAATAGTAAAAAAACCTAAGCCTGCCGAGCAAGGACATGCCCAGCCTGCTACTTACTCTACACCTCTCATTCCAGGTTATTGTTACTGGAAAACCATTACTTTGAAGATTAAGGTCTTCATTTTTCAAATTTATCTTTGTTGAGGTACTTCTTGGTTTTGAGAATAATCTACCTCGTGTGTTGGAGAGAGTGTGAAAATAAGAATTCCTTGACCTATTAATTTTCAGTTTGGGAAGCATGTTCCTTAAAATTCATATCCACATGAAGTACTTTTTCTTTCTGTTTATTACTGCCAGAACCCCAGAAAATTCAGATTGAGGATAATTTGTTAAGGTGATGTTAAGCTTTGATAAGTATAATCATATTATTCTATATTATTTTGTCCCAATGCTCTATCTAGTTATATATGTATGAGATCAATGTATGATAAAAGTTCATCAGTATGTTTCTCTACAGTTAAAATAGATTAATATCCTGTTAATCAGTGAATTTTAAACTTCTCTGTTCTTCCCACGCATAATAAGAAGCTTTACTGAATTTAGCTAGAATAACTTTAATAGAACTAAATATTTGTCTCATGTCATGCCTGACATTTATAGCAAAAGTCCTCCAAAGTTCATCATGCCTTTCATTTACAGTACACATTTCTTGCCAAAACCAGATTTTAAGTGAATACCTTTTTTTTTTATTATTTAATTTTTTTAGTTTGGCTATATTTTGATTTTATTTTTTTTAATAAGTTTCTAAGCCATGACTAGGAATATTAAATATTTGTTAAATATTCTTTAGGTATTCTTTAAAGGATATGAATATGCTTGGGCTTGTAAATCTGTATATAAATATTTATCCATATTTCATCTTTTAAGCTGTGAAAGAACTGAGCTCCCAATATCGGCTTACCTGAAAATCTCAATAAAACTCACAGTGTTTGTGTTTCTTTCTAAACTATAGTTTGTTTGACTTTTGAGAGGACAGTAATGACTAACTCATGTTTGAGATAAGTCTTTTGAATGCAAATGTAGCAAACAGGCTGGTTTATACTTGTTTACTGTCTGTTCAGATATTCATAGCTGTTTCTGCTGCAGGTGTCATACAAAAGAATATTTAACAGGATTTTCTGACTCTGCTTTACTATTGGGGCCATTGTTGCACAAAAGTGGATTGGGTTGGTGCTCCTGCACTGTGCATTTCACCCCTATAACATCTGTTGTGCCCCAGAAGGCAGTTTGAACTTTGTGTGACTTTAGCTCTTCTCATCAGGGAAAATGACACTTCAACAGATGTAGGAAGCGAATTCACGGTGGCACAAACACTGTTTTGTCTACCTAAAAATAAACCACTCCGTATTCTATAGGACAGAAATTCAACAAGGAATCCATAATAATCCAAATATATCCTTAGAATTTTATATCTGAACTGTATTTTGTTCTGACAAATCCAGATTCAGGCTAATATGATGAAATGGAAAGTTCAGTTATGCTGAACTATTTAATTTATTGTAAAACTTTCTGTGAAGCAATTATAAACGTAAATAATATAGCTCAGAACTGTCATACCCTGGAGAAGTGATGCTTTGTGATTTAGTGCAAGTCGGCCCACTGTAAAGTTGAAAAATAACCAACTCTTAAAATTCAAATTTTTGTTTATTGGCTTTGCAGATGCAGTTTGTCTCTCAGATATTTCAACAAAATAAATTGTAGGGAAGCATTCAGTGCTATTGAATGGAAGACAGGCTATCATTAGGCCATTAACACATCTTTCTCATAAAAAAAAAATAACAATACAGTGCTTACAGGATACTAGAATACTGTCTCAATAGGAAACTATTTGAATTAAATTTTCACTGTAGATTCTCACAGAAAAAAAAATATTTTTTTTAGCTCTCTTTTTATTCCCAAAGGATTAGAAACGTATAAACACAGTAAACTCACAGTCTCTACAAGCTCAACAAGAACATCATCTCCTTTTCAGTAGATACACAAATGATAGGATTTCTTCTCCATAGACAGTTCATTTGGATAGAAGACAGATGTGACAATATGTGGTAAAATCCTATTTTGTTTCTAGCATTTCATTGTGGGTTTGCTGTTTAACGATGATAATTTTAGTAGCTATGTCATTAGCTTTAAAGGCCATCTCTTGTGTAACATCTTAGCATGTGCAGTTCCCTCTTCAAAGGTCTCTAGTGTTGGAATCTTCCTTGTTTATGTGGAAAAAATATATATACCTTACTTAAGATATTTCCAAACATAGTTTCCAGTGGGTCATTTTGTCTCTTGGGTGCAAACAGCGTCGTGGACTTTAATTCAACTCTATCTTGTATTGTTGTTTTAAAGAAATTCTTCAGGGCAGAGGTGTATCATTCCTGATTGTTTGATTGCTCACGGAAACAGCTCAGGTCAGACTTTTGGTAACAGAAATGTGACTTTATGGCTTGTATAATTTTGTTTTGGTTTTTTTCTGTATTTCTGATTTTGCTGAATTCGTAGTTGAAACAGGTTAACATATTGAGATTTTAAAAAAGAACCTAAAAAAATTATTTGCTCTAAAATAAAATGCCCTTTCACTTTCTGATACTCAACAAGTTCATAGCATATTTAATAATTTATGTTTCTGCATTTCAATTTCGGAGTCCAAATAGGTGTAAAATATACTATTAAAAACTAACAAACACGAAAAAAAGCTTTTTGTTGTTTCACGTATATTTAAAATAGAAGTTATTAGGAATTTAAGAGAGAATCCATTTCTGAAAAGAGTATGTTAGTGAAATTTTCATTCAAAGCCCATTCACTCGTATCTGGGAATCAGTGCACTGAAACAGAATATTCTTAGAAGCCTGCATAATAAAGGGTAAAAAGATTAGCTGGGTGAATGGTTGTTCTGGAATTGAATTTGATACCTATTAAAAACATCCTAATTTCTTCATGCTCAAGGATAATGAAGCCTTGTTTTTTAAACATATTATACATTAAATACTAGTTTAATCACGTACTCAAAGCAAAACCAGATCACCCAAGCAAGTTTGCTTATTACATGAAGTCAAAGAATTCCAATAGCTGAGGGTATAACTGCAGTCAGAGAACTTATGCTAAACAGAACTAGGACCTTCACAAAGAAAACAGCCCTATCCTTGTTTTTCATTGAAGCCACTGCCAAAGCCATCCAAATTAGCTTCTGTAGCTATCACCACTTTCCTTAGTTCAATGTTGATCCCAAGCTATGCCTTGTTTGCTCCTCACAGCTGTGTTCTTTTCTTTTTACTGCCTTCCCATTACCCTCTCCCTTCCAGTGAGTTTGCATTCCAACAGATTTAGAAAGGCCCCTCTATAGAAGAGTGATGTCTAACTGCTCAAAACTGAATTCCAAAATCCATTAATATCTATTGATGTAGCATAAAAACTGTCTAACTTTATTGTCCCAAATTTTCATTGTGGAAACTGGGGCAGAATATGGTATGTTTTGTTATTGGTATCTTTCAATGCAGACAAAAGGAAGCTTTTCAGGTTTTTTTGAGTGTTTGAGGTGAGTTGTTTATTTTTTTCAAGAAATGGAATTATCAAGAAGATGCTGGATGGAATTATTAGGTGAAGCACAGGTTTACCTAACATTGTTCAGATTTGATTTAAATGCTGTCTCCTTTTCCTTTTTAGTATCTTATATATCTTACAGATATGTTTAAGAGTACATGTGTATAGTATAAATTTTGAACTTGTTTAAAGTGACCGACTTATTGTTACAATTTTTGTAACCTCTCACTGATGACACCTCACTTCCCTTGCATCAAGTGGTCATCTGTGTGGACAGCTACGACAGGTGTGTGATGTTTGTTCTAAAATGTGAAGGATACTATTGCTAATGGGACTGAAATCAATTAGTCTACTAAATATTAGTCATTATGAATACAGTCATCTGTCTCCATATTTAACAGTACAAATGGACCTCTCATTACTGTTCTTACTTATCTTCCAAAGTGATTTTTAAACCCATTAAGGAATAGTTCAGCAGAATCCTCTTAGTGTATTACAACTGACAATAATTCTTTTATAATGACCGTGATCAAAAGGGATGGGATTGGTCGTATCACCTAGTGCTAATGGTGCTCTTTTATTTTACTATAAAATTGAACATGTACCGATGACTGAGTGAAGCCCCGATTGGCTTCACTTTTTTCCCAGAACAGCTGTACTGCAGTAGGATTATATTCCCCAGTCTACTACTTGAAGAGATTTTTTACATCTTTTTCTTTTCAATATATATTTTCTGAATAGGTAGTTAGGTGATATCCTTGGAAAAATGGGAGGAGGCAGTATTTTGTCAGATCCATTAAGAAGATGTTATTTACTTCTGGGCTCGGTTTAATATAGATACTGCCTCTACTGAATTTTGGGACCATCTTCACTGACCTGATTAGCCTGTGTATTCAAAGACCATCAGACCAGTGTGTTACAAACAACTCCCTTTTATGTTAATCCATTATCTGTTAATGTACAGCAATAACTTGAGTTGTGAGTACATCACTGCCATCTTCATCAGAGCTTGTAATAACCTAATGCATCTCTGTAGTTCTTGAAACAAGTTTGGAAATAGCATGAAACTTTCTGACTGTGCTGTCTCTTTGCAGTATCTTACCTTCAGTAAGTGAAGAGTGAGCCTTCTCCTAGCTTACTACTTGACTATTTGCCTCACTACTAATAGGCACAGATTTCTAGATTAATAACTTGGACAATATTTTTCTTTCTAGATTGCATGAAACGATATTTTGCTATTTACGTGAAGCAGAACTAGGAAAATGATGAGCCTGGGAAAACAGGGCAGATGGTCTTATATTTTTCTATTTTGTAAATATTAAAGTACCATATGTAGGAAAGATGATTTCCTTTTGGTTTCAGAGATGTAGTCAGCATGTCTCCACAGAGTTTATCGTTACACTTGTGCTAAGAAATTTAATTGCATTTGAGCCCTTTGTCAGAACTGTGTTACAGTCTCAAATATCTGTTTAATTGATGAAGGAAGAATATTCTCTTGCTTTTTCACCTTTCATCATGCTGTTCCTTACATTCTACCTGACATTCATTACTTAATCTGCTGCATTTGGCATCAGTTATTACAGTCATTGGAATTAAGCCATGCAATTATCCTTGAAGCAATATTGCTGAAATGCTAATGTATATATTTCTGAAGCAACTGCACAAGAATGCTAACTCCATAAAAATATAATACCAGAAAAATGGTGGTTTAGAACCTAAAAAGTGAGTCTGATGTGAAATAAATGTCTGAGCGCTAGAAATTCCCCAACCACTGTGTCTATTAGTGCCAATGTTTCCAACCAGCAGTTATATGTCCTGAGGTTATAGTGAAATTTACCTGATGGGTAACTTGGACTTGGAGTAGCCTCCTGGTTGATTTATTACTCCTTGAGGCTTATTACTACATAAAAGAAAACTTTGTGTGAAACTCATATCCTTTCCCACAGGTAAGTTTGTCTTTTGCTTCTGGTACCAGGGATGTAAAGACCATATATGAGAATGAGCACAGAGTCTTTCCCTGTCAGTGCTCTGGGTGTCCTCAAGGAGAATTCACTGTGCTCCTTTACATTGTACTGAGAATGGTATAAGTCCCTGGTCACAATTCAGGATATCTAGTGAAAAATGGTATCTACCATACATGTATTTGGTTTTTAATTTATTTTATTTTATTTAGAAAATAGCCAGTTCTGTTAAATTTAGATTGACAGACCAATGATCTTCAGTTTTCTCTACCTTTTTTTGGTGTAGCTTTTGATACTACTATTGAACAAAAAATTCAAATCTTGTCTAATTCTTGTTTATTCAGGCTGATTACATAAAAGTTATATAAGAAATCTATTCCATTACACGTTTTAAAAAAATTGTATTAGCTATCACATTAGTATCTATGGATACTACTTAGATAATTATTTTTTCTGTGCTAATCTTTTCTTGATTTTTTACTGTCAACAAAACTGAATAATTGTGAAGTTTAGCAGATTTTGAAGTTCTATCATATTCACGGGTGAAATTTGTCATGGAAAAAATTTAGTTTGGTGTGTAATACTCCTCATCTCTATAGATGTTTGTACTGTTGGACTTTCATGTCAACTACACAGAAGGAAACTTGTCGAAATTGTGACATTCAGTAGAAATTATAACTTGTGTTGCAGTTTTCAAAAAGGTAATATTTTCACATACATAGCATAAACCATAGTTACCTTATTTCCAGATTGAAAATCCAGATTTTTGGAGCAATACTTTTTCTTGACCTTCAGATACATTCCAGTTATCTACTGTGCAGAACACTGAATGAAAATTCAGGTTGTTTTCTTCTTTAAAAAATTCGTTTATTTTTTGCCTGTTTGACTTTTTCTGCCTTGATTACAGCTTCAAATTAACATGATTGATTTTATCTTTGCTGTTGTTTCATGAACATTTATTGTCCAGTTTTGTAAGATATTCATGTTAAAGAGATGCATCTGCTTAGGATGATGCTGATGTTGGAAATGTCATTACTCTGAAGAGTATGTAGTTATTTTGCATAATTAATCCCTTCACCAATAATACTGTCTGTGTTGGGTAGGTTAATCCTAGAGTCCATGGGACCACAAGATAGTTCAAGGTGGAAGGGGCTTAAGAAGGTCTCTAGTTCAATCTCCTCCTCAAAACAGGGTCAGACAAAACAGATGGATGTGGTGGGTTTGGCCAAGCACCCTCACAGCCCCTTGCTCCATCCCCTTAACACCAGCAAGACAGGGATGAAAGACTGAGACTGAGCAAACCCATGGGTAAGGATGGGAAAATCACTGGTGCATAACAGACTGGAGTTGGGCAATTAAATTTATTAACTTAACGCAAACATTTAATTGCTTGAGTTACTTGGAATCAAGGATAAAAAATAGTTAAACAATTAGGCGAAACACCTTTCACCTCTTTCCCAAAGCCCAGATACCACTCCTTCCCATTCCTCACCTTCACTCCCCTTATTATCACCGCCTGCGCAGGTTACACTCAGTCCCTTCACGGAGGTGATGGGTAATGCAGGTGGTTGGGTGAGGACATAGTGGTTTATTTCTGCCATTCCTTCTTTTAAAATATTTTCTTCCATTGTTCCTTATAACTCATGTCCTCTGTTCTGTTGTGGGTTATCCACAGGCCACTCCTTTTGGAGGTGGATTTGCTCTCGTGGGTCCGCAGTCCCATTAGGGGTGTTACCAACTGTCCTATGGAGCGCCTCCTATCACTTTAGCCTTGTTCCTCTCTTAGGTGTTGTAAGAGGTGCCTCAAACTCTCTCAGCTGTGTCCTGCAGTGCATCCATTGTGGAGCCAGCTAGAACTGGCTGTATTTGTGACAGCACAACCTCTGACCTCCATCCCACAGAATTCACCCCTGCAACCAGCTCCCGCTACCAAAACCTTGCTATTTATTCGCAGTACCCTTGAGTATGAGAATGCTGTGGGAAATAGTGTCAAAAGCCTTGATAAAGGCAATGTAATTTCCACCCACTCTTCTTCTCTCTCACACAAAACTTATAATTTCATCCTAGAAGTCAGAGGGGTTGGTCAGGTCAGTCTGTGCTGAGTGTTCCAAATCACCTTATTCTCAGTGAATTTCTGTGTTTTTGTTTATGTGTATTTGTACGCCTTTTTCTTTCTTTTTTTTTGAAATTTTTTTTCCCCCTCCTTTAATTTTGTCATCAGGTTTGGAATGTGGGGCTGTTATCTTTCATCCTTATTTTGATTGTTTCCTCTACTTCCATGTGTACTTTAGTTCAAAGCATAGCAACTTTTAGATGAAACTCCAGATTTGTTGAACAGCTTCTGTGTACCCACTGAGATAATACAAAACCTGACATTATGTAATTTAAACTGATAAATACCCAAATGTATTTACAACCTACTTTTTACTTTTCAGCTTTACTTCAAGTTACAATTTCACTTAGCAAAGTTGAGCTCAGTGTGGGTGAATCCAAGTTCTTCACGTGCACAGGTATGTATTCATTTTACTGAGAGGTATGTAATTTTTGTGAATTTTTGAACTTCCTACATATTTAAAACTGAATTGATTTATTTATGATATTAAATTTACGTATTGGTTTATATTCATATCGACTTGTGAGAATTATGATAAATATTCACTAGCTTCACATTTCCAGTGTAGAATCTCTTCATTTCACACTCTGAATCACTCAGTTTGAATTCTCTATTGCAGTACAGGTAGTTTATATCTGTTAGGATTTTTTTTAGTTGAAATATTTTTACTTGTCTAAGCTAAAGAATTAAATAAGCTACTAACTTAAGCCTTAGTATCCTCTCCAACCTAATGAGAGAGCCAAGGAGTTTTTCTGGTGAGGCAGTTATCACAGGAGGAGAGTTTGCATTTGCGACTGCCTTTTACGAATCCTTGATGTTGCTGAGTTGGCATCTTCCATTGACAATGACACATGGTCTGGCTACACTGAGAGTGCAACTGGCTGATAACGTGCCCTGTTGATCCAGTCACTGCTGAACAGCCTTCCTTTAGGGCTTTATACCTGTCTGTGGGCTTTTTTCTCTTCTTAAATTCTTGAGCTGCTATTTATCCTCTCAGCAATCATACATCTGCCTGCAGTTTCGTCTTGCTTGCCTTTCTACAGACATTCTCACAGCTCTCATAATTGAGCAATTAGCTGACATTATAGTCCCAGAATCATTTAGGTTGGAAAAGACGTCCAGGATCATGGAGTCCAACCTTTGACTCGTCATCACCTGGTCAACTAGACCATGGCATTAAGTACCTCATCAAGTTGAACACCTCCAGGGATGGTGATTCCACCATTTCCCTGGGCAGCCCATTCCAATGCTTGGCAACCCTTTCCATGAAGAAATTCTCCCTGAATTTTGCAGAAATTTCTGAAACTGCATAGCTGTGCGTTGGATAGACTTGTGCGTTGCATAATATCCTCCTGAACTGCTAAACTGGGGGGGGGATTTTTGTTTCTTTTGCAGCCATTGGTGAGCCTGACAACATAGATTGGTATAATCCCCAAGGAGAGAAGATCGTTTCTAGTCAAAGAGTGGTTGTTCAGAAAGAAGGGATTCGATCACGCCTGACCATTTACAATGCAAATGTAGAAGATGCTGGCATATATCGGTGTCAAGCAACAGATGCCAAAGGACAAACTCAAGAAGCTACTGTAGTTTTGGAAATCTATCGTAAGTAAAATACTATTGATTAACAAATAAAAGATATTTTAAAAGCCAGTAGTACAGAGAAAGCCTATCAAAATGTCATCCCAAGCTCTGAGCTTTATCTTCCAAATAACTGCATCTCCTACAGTTCAGTTAAGTAAATATTATGACAAAAACTTAAATGGTTGGTCACTTAGTAATGTTGTTGATCACTATTCCCATGTATTTTAGAATGCCATCTTAGGAGGGTGCACTGCATGTCCCTCAAAAAAATGAGAAAATATGATCAAAAAGTTTGATCAGTGTAATTCTTAATGCAAGTATAGCTACAAAATATTACAAATGTGTGCATAAATAAAAGTTTATTATTGTATCAATAAAAGATATTATTGCAGAAAGTGCAATATATGACATTAAAAAAGTGGAGTTTTTACTGAATTAGTTGCATTTTATATCAGTCTTTTGATATTCTTGGCCTTATAATGGAATTTTGACATAAAGCATTGACAAGCTTGATGTGATAAACCAAAATGCATTTCAGTTGCAAGCAACTAATAGAGGAGTATATTTAAAAAAATAAATATTCTATTGAGGTAAGAGATTCTCTGAAAGGGGTTTTTTTGTTGTGTTTTTTTTTTTTTTTTAATTTTTTTATTTTTAATCTCACTGTGGTTGAATAACTTTACATTGTACCATATTCTTTAGATCAATCAAAAAGGCATAGAAGCAGTACATTAACTAACACAGTGAATATGTAAAGCAAGGTCTTTATTGGTGAACGGATGGGCCATGTGCCAACAGCCTTTCAGCTGAAGTAGTCTGTAATTTCATTGGAGGACAGGTTTTTTTAAATGCTAAGGAATTACAATGAGAGAGAAAATACAGAATAGAATGCTAAAGTGCTGCTTCTGAGGGGTACAGATAACTCAAATAACAAAAGACATACAATTAAGAAAATATGTTTTGATAAAACGACCGTATAAAGGGTAATAGCAGTTACAAGTGATTACATGATGGCTTGAAAGCTGGCAGTTCAAAGGATTTCAGGTTTTGTGGAATTCATTTGTATGCATAAAACTGCCAGTTACTCCATTAACAGACTGCTGAGCAAGGTGAAAGTCTTTTGAAGTGTTTGCATGTGGTAATTTTAATAATTCCAAGGTCAGATAAACCTGAAAACCTACACAAGAAATGTCAAGGTTTGTGGGAAGTGACATGTAGAAGTGTTCTTATTCATATTTCTGATGTATGGTAGGAAAAAAACCCCAAGATACACAACCTGCTGGTCAACTTAGGGCCTGGCTCAGGACTCACTGATGTCTGTGAGAGGTTTTTTTCTGTCTTACGTATGGTTAAATTCTTCAAACACTTCATACAAAAGTATATAAGAGCTGTATATAACAGAAGTGTGCTCCACCTGCTGTGGGTACTGTGTGGATTATTTGAGCCTGTATCAATACAATAAATGGAGGTGAAGCTGCATCTCTGCTTTATGTTCGCCAAAGTGTCCTCTGAAACATAACTGGCCGTCTTTGATCTGAGAGAACACAGATGGGTTGGTTGGTTTGTTTGTGTGCAAGAAATTCTTCCAGAATATTTTTTTTTTCAGGCAATTGGTTTCTGCATCAGATCTTGCATGGGATAATGGATAAGTGCCACCTTGGACTTCCAACACTAAACGCTAATAATACTGAATTTATTCAACGTACTAATAAAATCAAATATCATTTGGTTATTTGGGGTTGGAAAAATTAAAAGCCTCATCAGTCCTAAAAAAATCTTGTTAGTTCCTAAAAATACAATTTCTTATGACTTAATGGTACTGCTTTTCCATGTAATTTCTCACCAGCTTTTGAGGTCTTCTGTTTTATTCAGCTGATGTTTTTCTCTGTCAATGAGACTGAAATTCTACTTTTTTAGTTAGTTTTCCAAATCTTAGTGATTTTGATGGCATTTTTGATAGAATAAAAACATGATGTTTTAATTCTATAGGAAAATAATGAGGAATAAAACATAAAAGACAGCAAATAGACTACTAACATGAATATATAGACTTCTGAGACCTAGAGTTTCAAAACTGGGTGCTGAAACATTGAAAACAATAAAAATAAATATGAATTAAATGAAAATAAAACATGAATAGTTTTTGCAAAGAGAACAACATTTTTCATAATGAAATATGATTGTAAAGACAGACGGAGTGGAAATCATATGTCTAGGACCATTTGAATCTTATCTTGGAAAAGTATATTATGGAAATAATTCTGTTTTATCACAATGAGAAGGCTTTATAGTCACACTTATCTGATTTGGTGTCACATGTGATTTTAAGGCTGCATGAACTGTAAGACATTTGCTGTATTCTGGTTTGTTTTCTTTTTCCTTGTCAGAAAAGCTCACTTTTCGAGACATAGTATCTCCACAAGAGTTCCGGCAGGGAGAGGATGCAGAAGTTGTTTGCCGTGTTACCAGTTCACCTGCTCCCATTGTCAGCTGGTTGTATCGGAACGAGGAAGTCACAACTATTGCTGACAGTTAGTATTTTGGTAACTCTTTCAGTTATACATTCAAATTGATATTAAAATATTATTGTAAAAAAAGACTAGTCATGTTATTGTGGGGAAGTTTGATTAGCCCAACAACTTAAGTATTAATTAAGTGGTCCATAGAATATCCATACACAATGGTTTCCTTCATGTGTCTTTTTTTACCAGTTGAGAATTTTGTCAAGATGTAACATGACTGTCCAAATGCCCAAAAGGTTGCTGGGAGCTCCTCCACAGAAACTCTTCCTGGTCTGCCTTGTATGTAGGAGTTGAACAGATTTTTAAAACACACTCAGATGAGCTTCACTGTGCGCACAAAGCTGTGGCACTGACCAGACACCACATTGACTCTGGGATACTTGCACAGTTGCACAGAGAGTTCCAGGTGGAGCAGCTTTTTGCACTATTGTGAGAGTTTGTTTGTACGAGGGTAAGTTACCCTGTGAGTTACAAGCAACTGGGGATGTAAGTAATCTGCTTAGGCTAGGCTGATAGAGCCCAGGTGAAGACAAACCTCAGCTGCCCTACATGCAAGTTCTAAGCCTACAGAGAGACAATTAATTAGGCACTTAGAATTTCCTTGACTTACCCCCTCAAAAACTGAATAATTTTTCAGTGCTATTTCCATAGCCATATTTTCCAGTATGGAAAATGGCACTCTCCACATTTTCTGGAAATGGAACTAACCTTGTTAATGAAACACCTTATCCACCTTCTCATCAAGCTTAATCTATGTGTTTAATGAAACTGAGGGTAGCAGTAAGCACTTAAAATTCTTATTGTCTAATAATCAATTGCTATTTTAATATAAAAACTAAAATTTTATTTGGTGTCTTACAAAGTGAACAAATGTGGAGTAGTTTCTGGTGGAAAAGCTCGGTTGATGTTTCTAGACTCAGTCTTAGGTTCCTCTCCACTGTGAAAGAAAGTTTTGTTTAAACTTCTTTCTTATTTTGAATATGGAATTTCTTCTGTCATCTAGATACAAAGACTAAAAAGAAAAAAGCAAACTTCTACCCCTAATAAAAGTGGTTGAAATTTTGAAATATATAGATAATTAAACAGCGAATGTAGATGAGACATAGAAGATTTTGAAAAATGAGAATTCTGAAAACTAAACAAGAATTAGCAGTCATTACATAGCCTGGTATGTACCCTAGAACACAACAAAATTTGCAAATCATAAGCCAAAAATTCCTCTAGATTGGGTTATGAAGCACTAAAAAGACATAGAAAATCCATCTTGCCATCCATCCCACTTAACATATGATCTGATAGAAGAGAAAGGTCATGTGACTTACTGTTCTTCTAAATCAGGCATTTGAAGTTGAGTGGGTTGATCCAGACAATATAGTGCTGAGCTTGGGAATTGTAATGCCCAGTTACTGTCCAGATCTACCAAATCCAATCTGTTTAGTAAAGGACACAATTTGTACTAGGATATCCATGGAACAGTGAACTTTTACGAGTGTGTGCACCATCTCATTAAGTTGCCTTGAGATGTTGTGAATGCCCCAGCCCAGGAGGTGTTCAAAGCCAGATTGGATGGAGCTTTAAGCAACTTGATCTAGTGGAAGGTGTCCCTGCTCATGGCAGGAAGGTTGGAACAAGATTATATTTAAGGTCCCTTCCAACCCATGCACAACTGATTCCTGCTGAATGAGAATACTATCATTGTATACTTAGTGGCATTTTTACATCAATATGAACTACTCTTTCACAAACCTACCAAGGGATAAAACATGGAGAGCAACGATTTCTAAAGAAAGTTTCACATTGAATTCATCTTCCGTTTTCTAAGGTTCATTTTACTATGATGTGTACTAATTTTGTCTCTGTGAGGACAGTATTAGTAGTGGAAAAAGACCCAAAATGGGTTTTTTTGTGGTAAATGTTTACTCCTGGGAGCATTTGCTGCTGTATTCATTATATTTTGCTTCAATGAAAAGATATACAGCCAAAACTTGCAGTTTTTATTTCCTGTTACTACATGAACCCTAATTTTTTCAGCGTTTTAAAGAAATAAAGATGACCTCCAACCCTCTCATTCTTCTCACACACTAAATGTTTATGTTAAAAGAAAAAAATAATTTCCAGTGATTAAAGAGGGACTGGATCTCACCTTTTCAGAATATTTGGTGGCACAGTTCTCTGGGAATTGTGTAGGGGCAGGAAAGAAGAAGATTATATAATTTGTATGTGGTAGTGTGTGAAATGGCATTAGTGTTCAAGGATGACTTTAATAAACCAGACATAATTAGCGTAAATACGTTGAGGACATTGGTGTCCTGTAGACTTCTATCAGGTGAAGCATAATTAAATTTTCTTTTTTCATTTCTCTTCATTTTATGATAGAATTCTTGCTACTGAAACAGAAGTCACTTGGCTGCTAGTTAAAACTGAAAGCTATTATATCTCATCATTCTCCAATGCTGAAAGGATAGCACTGGTGCAAATAGA
This sequence comes from Grallaria varia, assembly GCA_013396735.1. Lineage (NCBI taxonomy): Eukaryota > Metazoa > Chordata > Aves > Passeriformes > Formicariidae > Grallaria > Grallaria varia. The sequence goes on along the minus strand of VWZG01000007.1, from coordinate 75,354 downwards.
ACAAGAAAGGCAGCTGAATAATGAGTATGCAATTTCTTCAAAACCCACATACGTGAACTGCAAGAAGTAATTCTCCTCAAAAGATTCCATTAATATTGATTAGTTTCAGTGGGTTGACCTGGGCCAACTTCCAGCCACCCTGTCACTTACCCTCCTCAACAGGTGTGGTGGGTTGACCCTGGCTGGATGCAGGTGCCTACCAAAGCTGCTGTTTTTCATGGTCAGTCCTCATCTTCAGCTGGACAGGGGAGGGAAAATATAAAAGCCTCATGGGTTGAAATAAAGATGGTGAGAGATCACTCACTAATTGCCATCATGGAAAAACAGACTCGACTTGGAGAAAAAAATTAATTACCAACCAAATCAAAGCAGGATGGTGAGAAATAAAAGCAAGTCTTAAAAGAATATCTTCGCCACACACCTCACTTCTTCAGGGGATTAACTTTATTCCAAATGTTCTCTCCTCCCCTCCAGCAGTGCTGGGGGACAGGAGTGGGGGCTGTGGTCTCTTCATCACAAGTTGTCTCTGCTGCTGCTTCCTCCTCAGGCAAAGAACTCCTCACTCTCTTACCCTGTTCTAGTGTGGAGTCCCTCCTGTGGCAGACAGTCCTCCATGAATTTCTCTGATTGAGTCCTTCCCCCAGACTGTACTTCTGCAAGAACTGCTCCAGTCTGGGTCCCTTCCCTGGGCTGTAGTCCTTCAGGGACAGGCTGCTGCAATGTGGGTCACCCTTAGGATCACAAGTCCTGCCAGAAAACCTTGCTTTGATATGATGTCCTATCTCCATGGATCCACAGCTCCTGCCAGAAGCTGCTTCAACACAGGTTTCCCGTGGGGTCACAGCCTCCTTTAGGCATCCACCTGCTCTGGTGTGGGCTCCTCCCTGGCCCACAAGTGGATCCCTGCTTCACCCTGGACCCCCAGGTGCTGCAGGGGCACAGCTGCCTCCCTATGGGCTGCACCACAGGCTGCAGGGGAATCTCTGCTCCAGTGCTTGGAGCACCTCCTGCACCACCTCCTCCACTGACCTTGGTGTCTGCAGGGCTGTTCCTCTCGCACATTCTTCTTCCTCTCGCTCTGCACTTGCTGTTGCACAGTAACTTTATCCCAGAGGTGCTACCACTGCCACTGGTTGGCTCGGCTTTGGGGTTGAGATAAAGACAAGAAGATCACTCACCAATTACCAGCAGAAGCGAAATGGATTTGAGTTGGGAAAATGAACTCATTGCCAGTTAAATAGAGTTGGATGGTGAAACACAAAGACAGAATTAAGGCAACACCTCCCCCCTCCTTTTTCTCCATCTTTGCTCTTCTGTTGTTGACTCCAAAGAGTGCAGACAGATTAGAGAATGGGGGTCGTGGTCAGTCCATAACAGCTCCTGTGTGGGTCTTTTTGGTGGGTTGCAGTTGTTTTGCATAAACTTGTTGAAACACGGAGTCTTACATGGATTGAAAGGTGGATACCTGCTCCAACAGGCTCTCTTTTGAGGCCAACACATCTCCCTTTATACTCAATGCCCAAGTCCAGACGGAAAGCAGAGGAAAAATTAAATTCAGGTCTAGTTTGCTCTTACAGATTATAATTTTTGATGCTGCATGTGCAGGAAAATGTGTGCCCAGTTGTTCAGAAACTGATATTTGCAATGAACTTCAGCTCCTCAAAAAGGCCCCTGAATTTCAGTTTATGCTGGATATGCAGAAGGTAGATTACTGGTTTTGAATTTTGCCTTTGTATCCATTTCTATAAAGTGTTAGACTGTGGTCAGATGCATCTTTGAGTAAAAGTGACTGAGGAAAGAAACAGGAAGAAGGAAGGAGGGCAAGCAAGCTGCAAATCATTAAACATTAGGGTGTAGAATGGGCACAAAGGTAGTTGGCTCATCTAGATAGGGAGGCAGCATTTTGTTGTTTTATTATAAATTGCTCAATTTATATTTTTGAATATTTTATTCTATTTAATCTTTGTTTTTATGTTCTCTGTAGGTGGCTCATGAATATTCCACTCATTTTGCACCAAATTGTAATTTTAGGTTAAATTGGATGACTTCTATGATGACTAAGTAGGAAGTTATGGATGGAAAATCCAGACAAATTTAGGAAATGGCAGTGTATTTTGGAATAAGAAAAAAAAAAACCTAGATTTCTCAGCTGACATTTTACTTTTAAATCAACAAGTGTTTTCTCAATGAGAATTTATGTTGTACAGAGAAAGTACATGAATATTACTAGTTTGAGTTCCTCAAGTTGTCTTCATTTATTAACTCCACTTAATCTCTTATTTGCCTTTCTAGATCGATTTGCAGTATTAGCAAACAATAATCTGCAAATTCTTAACATCAATAAAAGTGATGAAGGAGTATACAGATGTGAAGGAAGAGTGGAAGCAAGAGGAGAAATTGACTTTCGGGACATAATTGTTATTGTGAATGGTAAGGAATAAAAGTTGATGAATTGACTTGTTGCTTTATGTGATTATTAGGTCCTATTTTAACATATATCAGCTTCTAAAAATACTGATTAAACTAGTTAATGTAATTGTCATGTCTGTTTAGTATTGTTTTCCTATAAATGTAATTGCTTAATATTGAAAAAATCTACTGTGTAAATAGAATTAATTAAATTTCATAATACCAGTAAATACAAATATGTAGAATGTGCTTGTTATTAATCATTCACAGAACATTAACAATTACTGCAAGACTTGAGTAGCAGAATATAGCAGTTCTGTTTACCCTGTATTCTTCAATTTTGTCCTTTACAGTTAAAAAGAACTACAATTGATTTTTCATTATTATTCACCCTCACTGCATAAACATGTTATGAACTGTTCCAAAAGTCACAGACACATTTTATAAAGATTAAAAGTCTTAGTTGTAGATTATTTAAGTTTTATTTTTCTAGGAGATAAAATATATCAGGAGTTACCTAGAAAATTGCATTATACATTTTATTTGTTTATAATAAATCTCTAAAAAGGAAAATGAATGAATTGAGATAAGATGGAGCATTTAACTCAACCTTTGTTAAATTCAGGGTTGACCTGTTGAAAGGTAATCATATATTGCCTGGAAAGGACGCAGTTCATAAAGGTCATTTTTTATCTATGCCTTCTGTTTAATGTCACTTTTGCAATGAAATTTTTTCCACCATGCCTATTATGTTCTGAACCTTAAATGCTTTGCCCTTGACTGGTCCTTCTCAGCAAACCCCAGTTTACAGAAGTCATTATATAAGTTGAATTCTCAGCAGAAAGAGCAGGTTCTGGCACAGGTATTGCTAAATCCCAGTAGTCAAGCAGCGATATTTGAAGCTGAATTCTTTAGATTGTTGTAGGTAGCTCATTCTGCTGCTCCTGGTTAGCTACAATTCTAATAGTGCATCCGGTAGCATTTAAATACTGAATGAGATTTTGTCCTGCTGCTATTTATGCACATGGGTATGAACCTTCCTTCTGATCACCTTTCACTTCTATCTGATATTTATATGCAGTCCAGCTGAGAGCGAACCTGTATTTAACCTAAAACATGAGATTGCAAAGCATGGTCTGACTTCATATCATTTATTGTTGGATTATAAACACAAATTGAGTTCTTTATACATTTATTATGACTCAAGACAGGAATTCTAACAGTTACCTCTAACCTTCATTTTTGAGAGGAGGAGTTGCCGAATGAGTGATTCTGATGTGGTTGCTCATGTAGAATGGCATCAATTAAGAGCTATTTTCTGCTTAATTTATAGTAACAAATAGGTTTTCCTACATAAAATTAAATGTATAAAACTTGGCCCAAAATCACTTTCAGAGTAATATCCAGAAAGAAATGAAAATTGGGCTGGTCTTTCGTTTGCATTTTAGTTCAATCCTATATGTAAAAGAATAGATTCAAAGATAAACAAATGTCTTCCTCATAATAATAATGAGAAAAATAATTACATTTTGTTGTCATTGCTGTAACTCTTGGAAGATTGAGGCACTTAAGTAGTGTACTTAACCAAGTCATAGTCCTGTAGTTCTTAGTTGTGAGCAGTGAAGAACCTGCTGCTTCTGGCAAAGAATTAGTTCATCTCCTTATGTTCCCAAGTATATTTTTAGGTCTGGACATTAGAATGCACTGAAAAGTAGTTCAAATGTATTAAACGCTTTCTAAGTAACTTTTTTTAATTGGAGATGGAGGAATTGCTGTTGCACACTACAGGTTTGGTATGCTGAGTAATTGCCCAGGCAATTTCAGATAGGAGAGAAGTGATCTGTGAAACACTGTAAAAAAGTGTGAAAAGTGCATAACAGCATAGACTAGTAAGTCTGTTATCACTGATAATTCTGGTACATGATTTTACGATAATTTGAAATCTTTTAAGGTTCAGAAGCCGGAGGGGCTTCTGAAGTAGAATACTAAAGCTGAAGTATTTGGTGCAAAGCAACAGAAGTGGCTTCTCAGCAGCTGGTGAGAAAAACTTGTTGAAGTGCACTGGGACGCCAAAAGCAAATTCACTGGGATTGCCTGTTTCATCTTCCTTTCTCTAGTGAAGTATAAAGGTAAAAGGGATGACTCTGAGTCACTCTGACAGGATGTTCCTGCTAGCAGAGACATATATTTTGTGAAGCTCTAATCTCCTTTTCCCTTTCCTATTGATTTCTGTGACATTCTGTGTTTTACACATACCCTCTTCCTTCCAATCTGTTTGGATTGGGTTTTATTTGTGTATTTCCTACAATCATAGAATGGTTTTGGTTGGAAGGGACCTTAAAGGTCTTGCTCCTTCCATGGCAGGGACACTTTTCAATAGAGCAGGTTGCTCAGAACTGCATCCAACCTGGCCTTGAACACTTTTATTATATTTATGTTATATTTTTATTTTATTTATATGTGTTAGTAATTGGAAACAGATCTAGAACAGATGTATTAAAATTACCATATAAGCAGATATGTTAAATATTAACCTGTGAGCTTTGTTGTCTCAAGTATTGTTCCTACTATTTCTGTAGGGTAGAGGTTCTCTGGAACCTGTTGCAATTTTAGTAATAACTTGGTAATAACTTTAGCAATAACCCACCAAGAACAGAAAGCATTTGTCACTCTCAGAACACAATTACAGTTTTTGGAAAGGCAAATAGATTGCATCCATTAGGTTCAATCACATCTCCTCTTTGGAAGTTGGTGATACTCCTGCCCAGGAAGTGTGCAGGAATTCAATAAAAATAATTAGATATTCATAATCAAGACTCCTGCATACAGACACCTGTTGTAAAAGCACTGTCTGACATCAGTGTATAGTTTTGTGTCTTATGTATGTATTGTCTTATACATGCCAGGTATAGCTTCAGTAACTGTAGGATATTCTGAAAGAAAACTGGGAAGCTGCTGAAAAAGACTTTAAAAAATTATTCTATTGAAAAAAAAAAAGTTAGACATATCATTATAATATTAAAATTCTTGTGTTTAAGAAAAATAAAGAAATACCGTTAAAAGTGATTCATATTGCACCTTGATCCCTAAGCATAGCCATAACTTTCTAAATTAGCAAAGGATCCTATCCTGCGCTTTAAATTTCTCCAGAAACACATAAAATATTTTACTTTTCATTAATAGGACACCACGTTTTATTTTTTCAGTTCCACCTGCAATTATTCTGCTACAGAAATCCTTCAATGCCACTGCGGACCGAGGAGAGGCAGTCACTTTGCTCTGCAGAGCCACTGGATCCCCCCCACCTGAAATCAGTTGGTACAGGTGAGTTCATTTGAGGGCTGCACATCAGGCCACGTTGTTTTAATGCCTCGCGATTTTCTACCACAGTCCATTAAGCTGTGCGTCCTTAATGTCTCTACTGAATTTTAAGAGCATTTGCTGTCTGTTTCTATTGTAACTGCTAAAGCTAGATTAAGCATTAATAAGTGAATGAACTTGCACAAATCCAATTGCACTCAGGTTACCAGCAAGTGAAATAAACATAAAAAGTAACAAAAAGACCATATTGTCATGATTTCTTCATATATGAGCTGAAACAAATAAAGCTGAAGAAATGAGTCCATATCTCAAATACAAGAAAAATCTAACAACAATATTTGCACATGAATGCATCAGATAAAAACATAGGCATTTGTGCAATAAATGTCCAAAACAAATCAGCAATACTTGTAAAAAAGTTAACATTTTCCACATCTGTAAAAATAGTTTATAACCCTAACTCTCTGTTTTAATGAGATTCAGAAGGAGGTATGGCTTTAGACACCCGTAGGACACGGGAGTGTTTCACTGAATAAGTTTCAGTGTAATTTAATGTGATTTTAAAAGTGTAAAAGGCTTTGAAAATGGAATTGCTTTTAAAGCTCATGCGTGGTTTTTTGATTGTATCAATGACATGAACATAGTACAGCTATGTCATTTGGGAACACTTACCATATAACATTTGTAAAAATTTAAATATCTATACACTCTGTGTTCTTTCAACTCAAACAAAGACATGCATCAGTCCTGGGACGTAAAGTATCTCAACACCTCATACCAGTGCACATTTCTATTTCAGACCTGAATAATTTGCATCTACTATATTATTTCAGGTGAATTAAAAGGTCATTCCATTTTCAGAATGGGATTTCCATCAATTCTTAATCTCCTTTGGAACCTTTGAACAGTGTTTGAATAAGGTTATCTGCCTTTGCCTTTTACCTTCATCTTAATTTGCCGTACATCAAATGTGAATTCAAATTTTTCTTTTGTGCAATTTGAATTACAAGAAATGTAAAGAAATAGAAGACAAAGTTAAAGAATTAATGTGGCTTAGAATTCAAAATTTAGTGAAGAGGAGGAAAAAGAAACACAAAATATGTAAAGCTCAAATTAAAAAATCGNATTACAGAGACACACTTATCTATTTATAAATATTACAGAGAGTCCCTTATCTCTATGTCAACTGACCAAAGCCTCCTGAAGGATTTCCCTTTTTGGTTTCCCACCCTTGAGGTACTGACTTTTTTAAACCATTCATTAAATATTTTTTGCAAAGATTTCCACAGGCTTGTGGACTGGATGTTGAACATTACATGTGG
>VWZG01000007.1:40247-67750 GCA_013396735.1 Grallaria varia | reverse complement strand
AAAGGCCCCTTATCCCTGTGAGAGGACATTATTATTAAAATGCAGACAGAGAAAAAAAGATGGAGGCAGCTAAATTATATTTTCTGGAGGAAGCAAAAATTTCTAAATTTTATTCCAGTCCTAAATTTCTGCATCAAATTTCTAAATTCTCTGTCCTGAACAGTTTAGGTTCCTTTTCATTCATATATAGGTAGCCAGTTAAAAGAATTCAGGATCAGCTGATCTTTTTTTCTTGTCTTTAGTCTTTTCTAAGAAATATGTCAAGATAAAGACCTTTGTTTTCTACAAAATTTTAGGTTTTTTTCTTTAGAAATTAAACTGAGTGTAGGAAAACTAGATCAACATCATACTAATTTATTTTGAGGAAAATCTAGAAAGCACTGTCAGTGGTAGGAAAGTCTATCAAAACTGATTTATCTAGTATTAATACACTTGGCATCCATTGAGAACCTAATTGAATCAATTTCTCAGAATAAGTGGCCAGTTATTCCCAATTTCATCTTGTTTAGTTACTTTTTGATGTTGAATGTAAATTGATACTAATCTCCGTTTTGCATATTTTTTAATAAACAAGTGAAATTACATTTTGAATTTGGTTGTGTTATTACTGATTTTGGAAGGATTATGATCTTTGTTTAGGGCAAGTTATGGAAATAATGTTCAGTTTTATACACAACTGTACCTTTTATCTATGTGAGTTCAGTCACTTTACTTAATTTGCCTGTGGTTAACCATTTGTAAAATGGGCATGTGCAATAAAGCGATTTAATGGAAGTCTGTTTTCTGAATTCTCAAAATAGCTAAGTGTAGCTAATAGCTTCAGAGAGATGAAAACTATTATAATAGAGAATAATCATAGTATTTCCTGACGTGTCATTATAAATCATTCAAAAGTAATACCAGACTGAGGAAAAGTTCTGATAAAAAGGGTGAGAATGGTTTTTACTCCATTCTGCTGGAGAATTTTCATTATATCTGTGTCAATTGAGGTGCTACATTAAGATTAAGGACCTGTTTTTCACCCAGTTCAGTGTTCTTGTGTCTTTGTTGCCTTTTAAAATGGGCTCTCCCATATTTTTTTTCCTTTATTCAATCTACTGAAGTTTCTTTAGCAAGGCCTGCAGTATTTGTATCTATCCAAAAGTTGTCTCACCTTGCTTACAATCTACCGATTCAAAGAATTACAGTTCAAAAGTAAATAATTTTATTTTTCTTTTGTTTCCTTTTTGGTTTCCAGTTAACTGAGTTGAACAGGTCAACTTCAGCTAGGGCATGAAAAATTTCTGTATTTTTAAAATTAGATGACATTGCTGTTTAGGTGGCTCATATATCCCTTGGTGTTGACTGTAAAAAAGATGGTGGACAAAACAATAGTCTTAAACTTTGAACTCTTTAAGACAGTAGATAATGCAGTCAAGCTTGAACTTTTTACATAGACCCTTTTCATTTCCAGGTGCTGATGGTGTTTAAGATGTTGTCAATTTAAAATGGATCCATCTGAACTAATGTGCCTTTTTATTTTTTCTCTTCAAAAATGCTTTAGTTAATGCTTAAAAATTAGCCGTTTTGAAATACCTAGACAAGAAAAAAAGTCATCTCATCAAGATTTAGTTGCTACTCTTTTTGATATCTATCTGTCTATCTATCTGGCTGATATCCCATGGACCAAGATAATCTAATTCTTTCACCATGTAACTGATATCTTTATTGAAACTGATACTGCATTAATGTAAAGATGACCTTCAGAGAAACAATACACTAATGGAATTAAATTAGTCATAACCAGGACTGAAAGATAAAGCTCCTAATGTAGGAATAGGTCATGAACTGGAAATCTTTGCTCGTGTGATAGTCCTGCTGTAAACATGATGATTGTTTACAAGTGTGGAGTGAAATTAAACTGGTAAAGTTTAGCTGGACCAGTTTCTTGGTCTTTACTGCCAGGAGTTAGAATTATCTTACAAAAGAAATAATCTTCTTTAAATATGTTATTTATGTTTGCCGGTTATCCGGTATCTGCATCAATCTGAATCTCTCCTGTTCTCAAAAGAGAACAGGGAAATGTTTGGAATCTCATTTCTGCTTAAAAAGTACCATAGATGCCAATGATGTTTGTGGAAACAGACGTCTGGAAATTACTTCTAACCCTGAGTATGAACTTTGGTCTCCTAAAAGAAATCACTAGGGAGTTTTTGGTTGTTGAGGATTTTTTATTGTTTGTTTATTGTTGTGTGGAGTTTGTTTGTTCTGGTTTTAGTTTTTCTCTGTAAGACTACCTAGTGTGGAAAATCAGACCTTTTTTGGTCTATAAAACAATTTCCATTATTAGCTTTGGAAAGGAAATGGACAAGTATCATAATAATATCTTGAAGCTGAAAACGAAGTGGAGTAGAGTTATTTACAAAAAATTGTTACTATGATGCAAGCTATATGGATGCCAGGAGATTCCTGTTAACAGATATTAATGCTCCCAAGAAATAAGCAGTATCCTAATTTTTGGAGAAAATATATTTTTAAAAATTATGAAATATATGTAATTATTACATGAGAATCAAATTAATTTCATTCTTGCTAAAATCTTGGAATAAATTTAGATGTCCTAAACTAGGCATATGGAGTAGAATATTTGAGTGATCCATATTATTTTCATTTTAAAATAGTTTGTTTTCAATAAATTGGCCTTGTCAGAAGGATTATCAATCCTTATAAAAATCAAGCCATTTTTAGACAGGTAGTTAATGAGAAGGGGCTGTTGATGAACCAACAGAAATAAGAACAAAGAAGCCTTTAGAAATTAGGCAGGATCAGAAAAATTTTTAGAAAGTTCAAATTTCACTCTTGAAAAAAAGCTTGTGTGTGTGTGTGCCAAGGCGCTCACATGGAATGGTCAAGCCTCGATCAGCCCTCAGAATTGTTCACAGGTTTTATTATTTCTGTACCATCTGGTCAGAACTCATTCTAACATCTGGAGACATGCCTGCTTACTAAGTTGTGGCTGGCCAACAACAACTGAGAGGAAATAAATTGGAAGGGTTCTTGATGTGCCAATAGAGTCTACGTGTAAGTAATTTAATTTTTTTAGAAGTTGCTAAGTTGTTACTACTGTGGACTGCTGCAGTTGCACTTAGAAAATACATTTTTAAATGTTTTCTGTTTATCTAACCAATTTTCTTCTGCCCTTACTTGACTGTAAGCAATATGTTAGAGTTCTGTTCACAATCATCTTTGTAACGTTAAGTAATTTTTGAATGCTTAAGAATAAAATATTTCAGTATTTTTAATACATATATATTTTATAACCTGACAATAACTTCGTGCAGCTGGGGTCTTGAACATCAAGGTGTAGTTCAGACTGTGTTGCTTTTGTCTAGAATATGCACATTCATGTGGTAGAATACTGTGATCCTGAATACCAATTTTTGCCATCCTAAAATCAATTCCCTTCTCTACATACTGACAATTAATGCATTTTTAAGGCCAGCATATTATCAGTTTCTTCCCTCAATTTTTTTTTTTTTTTTTCAGCGTATTGATGCTTCCATAGCCCATCGTTTCAGAGTTTGGAACCTGCTGGTTGATTTGTACATTGTTCTTATTGGTTTTTTAGGAGTGGTAAACTTATTGAAGGAAATGAAAAATACGTGCTGAGAGGAAGCAATACAGAACTAACAATAAGAGATATAAAAAATATCGATGCTGGTCCCTATATCTGTAATGCTAAAAACAAAGCAGGAAATGACAAAAAACAGACATTCCTTCAAGTTTTTGGTAAGTACTGCATAGTATGTTCCATCCTACCTTTTTAAATGTGGACAGTAGGGAAATGAGGTGATAATTCACAATTTTCAGTGGAACAGTATTCCTTCAAGGTGCTTACTGGTGCAGCAAACCACTCTCTATGCAATTTTACAGCTTCTTTCCTCCCTGTTGGCTACTTTAACCTTTACACCTGAATTTAATTTTGGAAGGCTATTCTTCGGAGTTTGCTTTTCTACTATTCAGATACAGTACAATGGAGTGTTAAATTGTTAATTCACTCTGGTTTTCCTTTAGAAGTTGTCTGTTTGCAAGAAAATCAAGAAGAGAATGAGAAAGATTCTGAAAGGGGGAAAACCAGGTTGTTTGGACTTACAAGCTATGAGGGTGTTTTAATAATAAAACATCATGCAGAGATTTTCCTGATTTTTTAAAATTTTTTTCATTCTTTTATTTTTTTAAAATGTGTGATTGTAGATGCAGTCACAAAAATATTGTCTGATCTGAGTTTCAAAGGATGAAAATAATGACATCAAAACTCTTATTTCTCCTTCTATGCTCCACCACCCAATTCGTGTTAATGACTCTCCCCTTTACACAGAACAGATAATTTGTTTGAAGTTTTGTTTGGCTGTAACCTGGTGAGAGTAGGCATCTGTGAGAATGCAGAAAACATCCCTCAGAATCCATTGTGCAGGAAAAAGGCAGTAGATCACTTATGCAAATCCAACAGAAAATGAATGTGTTGGAGTTCTTTTACATTAATGGTAGTTTTTAGAAGACAGAAAGACCATTTATATTCAAACAGTTAAAGGCCATGCTTAGGACTGTGGGAAATTAACTTCCCAGTTAAAAAAAAAAAAATTAAAAAATTAAATATTAAAAAAGAAATATTCAATATTGTCGCAGTTAAAACTAGCAGTAATTTATATGAAGTGAGGGTAATCTGATCACTTGCATTGGAAGAGTTCAGCTCTTGAGTTGGGTAATGCTGTCATTTGGGATCTGGGAGCCTGAGGCGAAGCCACAGTGTCGGGTGACCATAATTTGGCTGTGTCCATGCGCATCCCGCTGCCTTTCCTGTTTGAGAAACTCTTTACAGCCCTCCATGCTGTGCTGTCTCCAGAGCATTGTACTCCAGGTGGGTTGCCCAAGCATTGGGCTATTGTTGTTCTGAGGTACTTGAAAGTTATTCTCGATTATTTTTTTTTAAGGAAAGAAGATGATAGAAAATCTTAAATTTCATCCCAGGCTCAAGAAATACAACATCTTGAAGATTTTTGTGAAAAAACCAAAGCATTTAAATCCTTAATATTTTCAAACTTTAAAAAAAAAAAATAAAAAATACTTAAAGGAATACAAATTTCTTACTTGATATGAATTTATGGAAATTACAGTCAGAAATAACTGTGTGTGTTATTCACATAAATTTAACTATGGTTGAAATGTACTTAGTTTTTTGCCTATACCTAGGAAACTTTTTAATGCAAAGGATAGGGAGAAGGAAACACCAGACTAAGAGTGAGTATTTCCTGTACATATTCCTTTTTTGGCAACCACTTTTCTGGGGACTCCCTGGAAAGCTAAATCCCAGTGTTTTAATAGATGCGCTTATTTGATTTAATCCATTTTGAACTTACCCATCCTTTTCATTTCCATGACATCCTAAACTCCTGAATTTCTTATATAATTTCTTTCTTGCATGAAAAATTATTGGTTTTTAATGCGTAAGAGTGGAGCCTATTCATCTCTTTGGCCGGTAATTTTAATTTTAAGATAAAAAGTGAATAGTATTTCCGTAGGGTCTTTGGGTCAAATGCAGTATTCTCTCTCACTAGTTCATTTATTTTTGAGCTATGACTTTTGGTCAATTTAGTTTCTCATGTGGAAGCCATTATGAACCTCTGAACAGTGTATTGCTGCACCTTTGTGGTTATAATTCCATGTGGCAAGGCAGGAATGGCATGTAGGATTTGCACTGTGAGGGCAACTGATCCTGGTGTCCTCTCACACTGTTTTACCTGACAGTCCCCAAGTACCAAACCACAGAACTGTCTGCAATGTTTTCCACATCTCTTTCCTGAGTGGTTAATTTAGCGAATTTTGAGCACGTCATCAAGTGTTTTTATATTTAGAGTTACTTTTCCTGTCTGCTTTACTCTTGAATATATTTAACTTCTATTATAATAAACCGTATGCTGGTAGTTTACCTTGTGTCATGGTTTAACCCAGCAGGCAGTTCAGCATCACAGAGCAGCTCATTCACTTCACTTCCCCCAGCCTGCAGTGGGATCGTGGAGAAATGCAGAAGGAAAAAAAAAAAAAGGGTTAAATTCATGGGTTGAGATAAAGATATTTCAGTAGGACAGAAAGTGAATAATAATAATAATAATAGAATTAAAATATAAAAAAAAGTTTATGCACAATACAATTAATTGCCCACCACCCACCAACCAAAGCCCAGCCAGTTCCCAAGCAGTGGCCCTGGACAGCTTTCCCCCTGGTTTATTTACTGATCTTGGCACCACCTGGTGTTGATATCCCTTTGGTCAGTTGGTGTGTGGGATATCCCTTTAGTCACTGGGGTCAACTGTCCTGGCTGTGTCTCCGCCAGCTCTTTGTGCACCCCAATGCTCCTTGCTGAAAAGTTCTTGACTTACTGCAAGCACTGCTCAGCAACAGCTCAACCGTGTTACCAGCATTATTCTCTTCTTGAATCCAAAAAACATCATTGTGCCAGCTACTAGGAGGAAAATTAACTCTATTTCAGCAGACAGCAGGACACCCTAGGGAACAGTATGATCAATTAAATGTTTTACCTTATTTGTAATCTCCAAAGCTCAGTGTAATTTTAGTCTAATATTGCCTCTACACAATTCACCTCTATTTTAACTGGAAATGTGCATCAGAGTTTTAATTTCTGCTACAAAGAACTTAACTTTTTCTTTAGTCTCTTTCACACAGGTTAAACTCCCAGTCATATATAAAACCAACAACTTATTATACTTTTCTTCCCATTAAATATGTTAAAATAACCTGCAGTCTGAAAATGGCAGGGCAGATGGGTGGTTATTATAGCTAAATAGCACACAAACAGCCAGTTTGTGTTAAAATGGCCTATTAAATTGCATTTTTCTTTCCAACTTCATTAGCTTACTTGTCTCACAAACCCACTATCTTAAATTCTAATTTACTCCTTGGGGAACAACTACTGTTTCTACTGTGACAATGATCTGGTAGGGTTGAAACTTGTTCACAGATTTCTGCATTCCTTCTTCTTTCTTATTTCCTTACCTGTTTGGACCACCTCTACTTTTTAAAATAAAGAAAGATCTGATCTATAAAGGCAGTGATGACAGTTGTCTCAAAAGACAAGTCTTAGATCCCTTGGAGTGTGAAGAAGTAATAGCATTTTAACCTGTTTCAATTATACAGTCTAAAGAGAAACACTCAGGTCTATCATACACTTAAGTCAACATTTCATGCTGGTATGTGTGTGAATCCTTATTATGTCAGGAATCAAGTTTCATGAATCTCTTTCTTAGTTATTTCCATGTCAGGCTCTAGTTTTTTTACTAAATTCAAATTGTACCAGCAGTTTCCAGGAGGTTGCAGTTTTGCTGATTCGAATGCGGCTGTGCAGGAAAAGAGCAGAAAAGTATGATTCCTCCTGTGATGTATTAATCAGGAAATCCTGTTAGGGAGGGATACAGACACACTAAGCCTCTCATCAGTAAATCCATGTTTGCATCAATAACAAGCTGATTAAAGTAGTTCTTTTGATTAGATATAATCAGGATGAGCCCAAGCTTTATATATGTGTCATTTCCGAAGTCCAGTGAAACTCTTTTGTCAAAGATATGGGTAGAACTCTGTGAATTCAATAAATCGTGTACCTTTTCCAAGAAAATGATTGTAAGCAAACAATAACAAATCTAAAACCTCAGGCTGTTATCCATGTTCTTCCTAACCTTTTTGGGGAGACTGTGGGGGGACAACAGTGAGAGAAATCCAGAAGAGACCAAGGAAGGAATCTGAAAGAAACTCATTTATTGAGGAAGTGTTAGAGAACTTAATACCAACCTTCTCTGCTCATAGGGCAAATTTTCCAACCAGTAAATATTATTTCTTTATTTTGCAACATCACTCTTTTAATATTTATAAAATGCATGTCTTGTAATAAGGAGTTCCTTGCATTCTAAACAAAATAATTTTAATGATGTTTAATCATAAGTCCTTTCTATATTCAGCATTTTTATTTCATCTAGGTTTTCACCCAGATGATTTAGTTTACAAATTTTTGAAGTACATCACAACAAAACTATTTCAGTATTTTTGACTGAAGAAACCAGCAGAGACCTGGAGGCTTTCTGAATTTGCATTCCAGGATTCTGTATTTTTATATGCTTTGTATGTGCTAGACTACAGCAATTCAGTTTGGGAATGACCTTATCAGTTTAGAAAGAACCATTAAAATTGGAGACGTGAGGAAGGATGAAATAATTGTTTCAGTATTTCTGTCAATACTAGTCTTGTCATTTTCAAATAAATATTATTATTTACATGTACACAAATGTATTTTAATATTTTCCAATGACCAAAATGTCATTGAAAGTATTCAAACAGTGTAAAAACTTTTAGTCAATAGCAAGTTATGACTTGTGACCTACAAAAATGAAGCAATTAAATAATATCCCCCATATGAGCTCTCTTCTTCTTCCAAGTAATAACTGTCAGCTAGATATATTTGATGATTAATCAGTGCTTTTTCCTTTAAATGTCAGCTGCTCTTGTCTAAAATGTCAAGCTAAAACATTTTGTCTTGTAGTGATCCATTTGAAGAAGGTCTTAAAGAAATTTAGAATATGTCTAAGGTTAAAAATAAGAGAGTACTATGTATATGCTTTGGAATATGCATCATCTTGAACAAATGATATTGTTTGTCATGTTGTCCAGATGGGGAAGTCTTCTTGTTCTGATGGAAGTCAAGTAATTATAAATTTTAATAATTTCTGACATAAAGTACTATGTATGAAGCTTTTTTTTTTTTTTTACTTTTATTTTTTCTTTTTTTTTTCTTAAAAGGGTATATCTGCCACAGCTCTTTCCTTTGTTTTCCAGAGCTGACATTATACCAAGGGAATGAAAGGATAGGACAGATGATATTGTAGCCAGGTGCTATGGCTGTAGAAATACAGTGCCTGAGTGCCAAGGTGGAATATTTCACAGGCATTTTGAGGATCCTGAAACTGAGAGTAATAATTGAAGTTATTTTGATGTTTATCATAATTATCTTTTATCTCAAGTTCTTTTTTTTTGTTCTTGTTTTTATTTTTTTTGTTTTTAGTTCTTTCCACTGACATCCTTTGTACCACAGAGGAGTGTTTCATATTTTCTGATATATCCTGCAGTTGTATCCAATAAATCTGGATCTAGCTGACATTTCAAGAACCCCTGGTCACTCAGGATATTTTCTTTCTGCACATGTCACTCACCATAGATTATATATTAATGAAACAGGATATTAGTTCAGTGCTTTCTTAGGTAAAGCACTACTTGTTTTTCATCTCTATGCAGTAAACACACAACAGTTTATTTGTAATAGCCAAGGGTGTACAGATAGTAGACCATCAACAGGAGGAGCAGGGAGAAAAGGGTTAAGAAGTGAGACAAAAATGGTGTGGTGGAGATGGATAGAAGAGAGGTAGGTGGTGTATCTAGATAGATGAAGCTTGAGCCTCGTTTTATTCTTCTTCTTGGTGGTGCTTAATACAGTAAATGAAATAGTGGCCATAAAATGAAACAGAGGGTGAGACAGCAGGAAACTGTTCTTCACCATGAGTACACCAGGCACTGTAACAGGCTGGTGAGAAGAGGCTGTGCCAGTCAGCACCCAGCCTGTGCTGCTGCTCGGGGTTATTCCTGCTCAGATGCAGGATCATCATGGAATCACTGATCCTTTGCTTTGTTCCTGAATTGCCAGAGCACAGTGAGGGCTGGTCCGAAAAGGGGGGAAAAAACCACACAAACATAGCCACCAAGGCAGGTCAGCCAGGATCCATCCCACCCTACCCAAAGAAGGAAGGGGGAGAAAAAATAAAGTGATTGTAAATGAATTTTGAGATGACATTCTTTGTGCAGGATCAGTAATGCAATTTGCATTTTTAACAGTGCAGCCTCAAATAATACAACTTAAAAATGAAACCACCTTTGAGAATGGGAAAACAACACTCATCTGTGAAGCAGAAGGAGAACCTGTCCCAGAGATTACTTGGAAAAGGGCCACGGATGGAATGACTTTCTCTGAAGGTGATAAGGTAAATTTGATTTAATGTATAAAATATCTAAATATGTATTGTCTGGCTAATCTTCTTTTGTAAGCAGAAAATTAGTTTAGAGATAGATTAATTCTAGATTCCTTTGGAACTAGAAGGAATTGCTATTTTCCAAGTTAGTAAGAGAGACATCAAGATTCTAAATTTTAAATTAAAAAAGAAAAAAGGGCAATTGAAGTACTGAGAGGTACTCATCTCTGCAGGCTTGTATTTTCATCTATAATCCCTACTAATGGTTTCAATTTCATAATGGCTACACATAGCCCTTCTTCAGTTTATTTGGACTTTGTCCAGTAATCCTCAAAATGCAGTGGAGCTTATAGATATCTAAAATTAAAAAATCTGAATAATTTGATGTTCTTTATTTCCCACTTCTGCTTTTTTTCATATTATTTTTCTTTTTTCTTGAATTTTTCCTCTCATAGAGAACAAATTGAGCCTGTTTTCCCATTTTCCCCCATGTTCATGTTTTATTAGAAAAATAAGTTGAGTAGTGGATTTTGCAGTATGACAATGAAGAAAGTCAGTTACTGTGGGAACATGTGCATGGTGTAATGTTATTACTAACTATATAGACTGCTCTGTTTCTAAGAGCTCTTTTTCTTTTTTCCTTTTAAAAATAATTTTATTTTAGTATTTGAACAAGTATTTCTTAATTTCCTGACATATGCTACGCAATTTCTCTGTACTGGTTAAAGTAAGAGATATCATCTTTCTGGCTAACTAATTCAGAATTTTGACTTCGGAGAATCAAATATAGTCTTCTTGGAGATTTTTGAATATTCTTAGTTGTTCCTCTAAAAAACAAAACCATTGGAAAACCTGTACAGTAATTATGTTGCTGAGGGAACTAGATACATAGTAGAGTCACTCAATTTACAGGGAATTCTGTACTTTCCTTATTTGTGTTCTGATGGAGAATATCTGGTCTGGACTAATCTCTGATTTGACCTTTTCTGGAATTGAGGCAATTTGTGAGGCTTTGCCTACAATTGACCTGCTCTGTGATTCCCATTTTGGAGCAATATAACAGCTTTTATGCATTATTTTTTCCTGATAGTTTTGCATAAAATAAAGCAGTTTTTCTCTTCCTTTCAAGGTAAAGGTGATCTTTTTGACCCACAAAGACTACGCTTAGTTCAAATGTTAGAAATGTAGCCTCTCACTTATGTTTGAAATGGTCCTGAAATAACTTGGTTATATCAGACATTGAAAATGACAAAAACAGCAGAAACAGGCTTAAAAATGTTGATGCAGTTGAAACCTGAAATTTAACCAGTGCTTATATAGGACAGTATTGCATTCCTAATTCCAACAGTGAGTGATTATACTCTCAGACATGTTGCTGTAGTTCAACACGAACTGAAGTTCAACCCAGTAATACTGACAACCAGATGAAAATCTATATTCACTTCCTACCTGTGTGCTGACATACTCTATGTGGGAGATAAAAAAGAATGAGAATAAATACAGTTATATGGTTTCCTTTGTTCTTGCCAATGAATGAATTCTGTATATTGCTCACGGGAGAGTTTTTGCTGAATATTGAATAAATGTTCTGAAGCGCTGTATCTGTTCTTGAGCTATAAAATATGCTGCTCTGTTTGCTCTGTGGTCCTCCAGCCCTAGGGTGCCAAAGGCTTGGCTTGTGCTTTCCTACCAACTTAGGTGAATAGGGAACAAAACTGGCAGTGATTTAATTATTGAATAGTTGTTGAATAATAGAGCAATGCTTTGCACACACAAAGAAAAAGAAAAGGTGAATTGAAGAAAATGAGGAAAGAGGAGGAGTAACGTAGAACATACTCTTAAATTGAAATTATCACTTGTGTAATAACTTTTGAAGTAATATCAGATCACAAGATACGTTATGCATAAAGCCTATCCATCTACGTTCAGTGGATTCATCTTTTGAATTTTTGCTGATTTTAAAATGTTTCTTGCTATAGACTGCAACTTATTCAACATTTCTGTTGAATTAAGGATGTCTTTAGGGGATAATTTTTCTTCCATAGAAGACGGAAGAACTGCTTGTGCTATGACATTAACATGATGATGATTAAAGAATACAGAAAGTGCTGTTCTGATTTTTTAATTATGCTCTTATTAATTTTAGTATGTACCTTCTCAATCATGTTGTTCTTGTCTTGCTAAAATGCAAACATACCTCATGTGGATAAGAAGGCTGAATGTGAGACCTTTCTTAGCCTGCATGGATTCAAAATGTTTACTTTCCATTGATAAACCCTATAACCAGGACACAGGCTTTCCTGAGTTTTGAAATTATGTCCGAAAGAATGGAAAATATGCTCCAAACTCCTAGATCAAAGAGGTAACACAGCTGGGCTTAAGGAGGATAATATTAATGAGTAAGAGCTCTATAATTATGTCTTTGGAAAAATAGCTTTGATAAAGGATTTTCAGTATATCAGAAGTGTGTATTTGAAAGCTGAAACCAAGTGAGTTCAAACCAGAAGGAAAGAAGCTTTTTCTCTCTCCTTTTATCAGTCAGCCTTTGGAAGAATCTAGCACACAGTGTGTGGTCCCTCCTTCACTGTGAATTTGAAATATAGGGGTTTTTTCTTTTCTTTTGACCTCTCTTAAAAATTAAGTAAAAGTTTTCCAGAAGGTCACGTTAGTTGACCTCTGTCCTCCTTCTATGGCTTTTTAACCCATAAATACATGAGTGGGTGAGGCCGGGTAAATTTATGGCTGTGCATGATGGAAGGTGTGAAAATGTCCAAGAGCAGAGCTTCATCTGTTGTTTCAGCATCACGCCAAAACTCTGCTTGGTGCACACGCTCTGCCTCAGCTCTTCTTGTCCCCAACTGCCCTGCACTGCTTGTCCTTGCACAAACATGCCAGCCTGGCCGTGTCCCTTCCAGCTGTGACTTGAAATGGCCCGTTCCTACAGACCGCTGTGCATCCAGCAGGCCTGGCCCTTCTCCCAGTGAAAAAGAGGAGGCAGGAGAAGAGTTGCTTTTTTTTTTAGAACAGAAGCAGGGACAGTTATTGGATTTGATTTGGCATAATCTCTTGTAAAATGAGTTTTGGACATGCACATACATATCTGTGCGCGTCCCTAAAGGAGAGCATGTCCTGATCAGTGGAACAAAAAATGTCATTGATACCTGTGAGTCCTGCAGAACTGCGAGGGCAGAGTTTAATGCTCCACTTTCATAGCATCTAATTCTAGCAGAAATATGAAAGCTGACCAACATTGTTTGTAATTAGCATTTCAAGCCCTGTTTTGGAATACAAATTGCAATAACAGATGGAGCTTGATATGAGACAGAGGCTCCACTGTATGCAGCATGTGTCCAAGGAGACATGTGCCGCATACCCTGAAGAATTTATGATCTAAACACACACAGTGGATAAGTCAGTACAGAGATCCCAATTGCAACTTGGGCGTTGGACTTAAGATAGGAATTTGTGCTGTATTTTTACTGTACTTTGTACTGTATTTGATACACATTCACTGAATGTCTCTGAAATACCTTATACTATTCTCCATGTATTCACAAGTGAAAATGTCTCTGATTTTTATCTTTCTAATGAACACTACAGAGGCAGCTTGAGTTCTGCATTCTTCCATGTACCTTTGACATTGCAATAATGACCTAGGTCTGTCTGTGAAATTTCTTATGACACTGTTTCTAAATATTGCAGAGTTCAGGCCAATAATTAAGTTTTTTTCCAAGTTTGAATTCAATTTATATTGGCATGGAAATCATAACTATTTGGAACTTGTAGAATTTTTCCTAGTTTTTATGATCAGGCAATATGATCAGAATTTGGGGTTTGTTTTATATTTTTCTTTAAAAGGTCAACTTTGTTTTTTGCCTTGAGCCTTTTAACTCCACTTCAGCTATTACAAATAATAACAAAATAATCTGATTTTTTTTTCTCCCTGTATAGCTGTTTCTCTCTGCACAAAAAGAAACTGTGTTACAGTGTCAATGCAATGTGTTGTCTTTCTTTTGAGGCAATAATGAGACTGCTGTTAAATTCTTACTCATCAAGGCTCAGGTCTTTATTTGAAATGAATCACAGAAAACGTAGATGCATCTAGGGTATTTTAATTGATTCCAGGTAATACCTTTCTTTTTCTGAGCTATACAAATGCTGCTCTTTGTAAGTAATTCTCCTTTGAATAGTTGGGAAAATGTAAGAGGCAACTCTGTTTGCCATATTGGATAAAATTGTTATACCCTGTTTCACCTACATATTGTGTGGAAAGCTTCTTCTTACAATATCATAGAATAAATTTGTTGTTGCAGTGTTAGCACAGGCCTGCAGGCCAGAACAATTGATGTAGCCGGCTGCAATTACGTGTGATTATGCAATTGAGACACTGCAAACAATTCAATCAGGCCTCAAAGGTTGTTTTATTTTGTTCTTAACCCCCAAATGAATCTTTGTGGGCTTCACATGTTAAGTCTATGAAATTAGAGAGCATGAATATTGTGACTGGAAGGAGAAGGTAAATGTTGGGTAATTAGTATGCTTAAGAATATACAGATTTGTTCCCTGCAACATACACAATAATGGAGCACATATGAGCACTGAATAGTAGACCCTCAGGAGCCATCTGATCCATGGAAATCTGCATATGTTCTGGTACTGCTTCGTCTTCTCCTTGGCATGCTCAGCTACACTAATGTGGAGTTGGGACTAACTCTTGGGTAACTAGAAGCAGCAAAAACTGTAGTGTTGAGTTTAGGGAGGTTACAGAATTTTAGTAGGAATATTTATTTTGGAGCAGTAGGATTACATCCAGTTAGGAATGAAAAACAGCTTTCCTTGATGACCTGAGGAAGCAGTACAGTAGGAAAGCTGCAAGTAAATGTAGGTATTTCCAACTTCTTAAGTAGCCCAATCAGTCATCTGAGCTCCACACACTCCTTTAGGTAACAGTATCTGAAGTGATGTGTAAATGAAGCCACAACAGAAGCTAGAAATTATTTTGAGATCCCACAGCATAGGCTTGGTTGGTGGTTGTATTGACGACTCAGTACTAAATGTCAACCATGTGACCAGGCAGCCCTTCAGATTTGTTTCCCTTTTAGGGTCTAAATTAAGTTGTCTGTTACTCAGAGTAGACGCAAATGGTTGTACACACTCACAGACACATGTTATATGAATGGCTGTATTGGTATTACACTAGCTCAGAATTCTCTCGTTTCTGTAAATTTTTTGTAAAACTTTGAGGTCACCTTCCACTGGGAAAAAAAAAATTAGTTAGGGACTAAGTTGTTAGTTATTTAAAGAAGACAAAAATGCAAGAAAATATAAAATTTAATAACTCTTCTGGATTAAAAGCTTAAAGAACCTAGGGAAAGAAAGAAATTTATTTAGGAACATGAATAATTTAATCAGTTGTTAAATGTGATGCCTTAAATTAAATACAAAGTTTTTATCCATTCTGTAAACAGACAATCCTATTTCTACCGAGTTTATATTTAAAATTTAAAAATTATCTCCCATTTAATACATGTGCTTATGTACTACCTGTGCACCAAGCAGATATTTTTGACTGCTTTCTGTGGATTGTGGTGCTGTATTTACTGGGTGAAATACAGCTGTACAGGCTTGGAAATGTCATTTCTTTTTTCAATAGTAGGTCTTTCCATTTAATCATCAGTGATGAAGTTAGGTCTGTTACACCAAAGAAGAATGAAATTATCAGGGAATTTCTTCTGGACCAACATTTCCCATGTACCAGTGTGACTTGGATTTGAATAGTCATTCATTTTTTCCACAACACAAAAGGTTGTTTCATCAGTTTCTGCCTAAGTGTCAGTTATATTATCTGCTGATGGTTTAAGAAATTCCGGAGAGCTGTTACTTGTCTGATGAAATAGAGAACCCGTACCTGGTGCTACCTTAAGTGATACATCCACACTTTATAGGCTGTTGCCAGCTGGAGTTGTTATTCACTGGTAGGATATTCTCCAGAGACTACAAAAATATTGTGTTTTATAAATAGTGCCTACATAGATAATGAGCAAAGTCAATGGCACAATCGGCAGTGCAACACTGGCAAAACGTACTTTGCACTATGAAAACCTGTCAGCAGTTTTCCTGACCTGAAAGGCAATTTGACTACCTTTATATATTAAAAGAAAATAAGTCTTTAGACTTTTGGCAAAAACACAATGAAAGCAAGTGGACTGGGCTCCGGTTTTCAATCTGTTGTTTGTTTTGCTTAATAAACTCTATACTCTGTGTACTAGTTAGTTCTCAATAATATATTAATGACCTTAGTTTGCTTTAAAAAAAAAACCACATTTTCCTATCACATTTTCACTGTACCATCTCTCTGTGTGCATCTACTCATGAACTTTCCCATTAATACAAGTTCTCGGATTTCAAACACAGATTTTAAACACAGTTCTCCGATTTCAAACAGTCCAATTGTGGTACTTTAACATGACAGTGATGATGTACAAAGTGAAGACTTTTTGCAGCATCTCATTGACAGCTTCAGCAAACCGTATGTCTTAGGACTGCAAAAATGACAATAGGTCTGACCTTTGATTCTTGGTCAAAATAATTCCCATCTGTGTGTTATTTCCAAATCTTACATAAATAATGTTATTAACAAAATTTTTTTTTTTCTTTCTACATATTCCTGCTTGTGCAAGTAAAGTTTTGACATTTACATCAAAAAATTAGTCGCATGTGGTAATCTTTACGTTAATGCAAACCAATCATCTGCATGCTTTAATATGTCTTATAGGTAGCTGATACATAACATTAAAACCCTCAGGGTTATATTACTTGGTAAAAGTTGATTAAATAGTATTCTGTAAATGTTCCTCTTCCTAAAAGCATATACAAAAGTGGACTTTTAATATAGATATTTGTATTAAGAATGCAGTTTTGTGAATATTTAGAATTCCAAACTGAATAAACACCATTTTACCGATACATTTAAGAAGTCTCATTTGGTGCTGCAGTCTCTTGATCAAAGGGTATTTTCTGCTTAAATTTAGAGAATATGAAAATAAATACAGAATCTCATCAGTAACTACATTGATATCCTTTTGGTCTTTTAAATGTAGGGGCAAATAATAATGACAGAATCAACATATATTCTAATTGGACAAACACAATATTTACAGTATGGAACGTGATTCTGTCACAAATTTGGAGTAATTTCAATAACACCAGACCTATAGCAATCTCGTGCTGAGATAAAAGTATTGCAATCTTAACGAAAAGCAATTGTGTAGGCATTTAAAATTAAGCCTGCTAAGAACTTTCAGATTCATGAATATTCTCTAAGAATTTTTGAATTCACAGGACATAGTCTTTAGCAAATATGCCATAATAATGTTTAAAAATATTTCCAAATTCTGTATAAAAATGTATGTATTTGTATAAATAGGTTAGTCCTTTTGTCTTTATTATTTTTGTCATCATATTTGTCAAAATTAGATTGTGTGATTATTACACATGCATCATTCATCTTGTGCCAAATGCCAAAATATTATTTGCCTGTGTTATGATTTTTTAATTTTTTTTTCCTCATGAGATATCCTCAGCAAATGTATTTTTAGGCAATTTTATTGGTAACCTTGTGTCTTCTGTGGGCTGCAGTTTGGACATCCCCTCCACCACGTACCTTTATGGGCTTCAGAGGACAACCTTCTTATCATGGTCTTGTCCACAGGCTTCAGGGGAATCTCTGCTCCAGTATTTGGAGCATCTCCTCCTCCTCCCACCTTGGTGTCTGCATGGCTGTTTCTCACACTTTTTTTTGGCACTCCTCTTTTTCCTTTCTTTCCTCACCCAGAAACTGATTACTTCCTCCAGATCCCAGCCTCCCCTCCCAATCTGCCAGTGTACCAGAGAATTCTAAAGCTGTGATTAATATTTTAGCTGAGATTAATTTATCCCCATAGTCTCTTCGGTTTGTGTTGTTACAGATCTGTTTCTTCAGCAATGTACTAGAATAACTTCTGATAATTTAATTTAATGATAAATACTCCTTGAATTTCCTAACCAGTGCACTTGAGTAAGAAATGCTATAAGCTGACTGAAAATAAGTAATAGATTGGTTCAAAGGTTTTGTTTCTTAGTGATATTTTCCCCAGCAGCATGACATAAGGGTTTCTGTGCTGCCATGTTGCAATCTTTGCTTTCCAACTTGTTTCAAACACTAGTAGCATGACATTTTTCCATAATAGTTTCCATCTAATTTGGCTGGTATATCCAGCATAATCTTTCATTTATAGCCATATTATAAATAAGTTTTGAAATGTAAATAGAGAAACCGTATTGGATAGCAATTAAATAAAATTACTAGAAAACTAATGCCCTTTCACTTCTGTCCAGGTTAGCTCACTTTCTCCATTTTGCTTCCTACTGCAGTAATCTGCTTTTGTTTCTTCATTTACAAAAAGCCCTACAGAACTATCAGGGTTTGTGAGCAAAGACTTTTTGATCTGCGAGGTCGGAATCTGAGTCCTGCTGGCAATTCCCTTCTCCTCATGGCACAAGTTATGCATTTCTGGCTTTCTGTGACTTTCCTTCCCCTAAGGGAGCCTTGTTTCTTACATATGCCCCTGCAGGGCTCCACCTCATCCCAGTTTCCAGACAGGCTTCCTATCTGCTGTCTAGCCATAGTCATTTTAATAATATATGCATCAACTTTGCAGTAAACTGGAAAGGATTCCAATCTGCATACAACTACTGAACAAACCAGAAACTCAAACCATGATTTATTTCTCTTTTCCCATAGAAAGCCCATGATGTGGTTCTCTGTATTACGTCTGCATGTCTTTCCCATATTAGGTATTCCTGCAGCTGAAGCTAAACTTTGTCATGGTTTGCATCTGAATTCTGTGAAAATAAAGTGAATGTAAATAAATGAATTAAGCTGTGTTTGAAATTCTCACAGTAGTAGTAATTTTAAAAGTTGCTATATATTCTTACAGAAAAGGTTTGTGAGCAAGAGGGGCATACAACCTGTATTTATCTAAGAATTTATTATTGATCTAAGTAATATGTTATCGGTTTAAATAAAATAAACCAAGCAATTATTCTGAGTTCATTTATGATGAATTGAACATTTTATTACTTAGATAACTTGGAATAAAGGGGAAAAATAATATTGCAGTTAAAATTGTTATACAAAATTTTCCTAGTTTTCTTTTCCTTGCTACAGTCACCCTTCCAGTTTTCACTGGAGACCTGTTTACATGCTTTGTCTTCATGTGTGTCCAGCCACAGGTTGTTTTGGTTTCTCTGCTTTTTTTTTACCCCCCCATGTTTTCACCTGCTAGTCACTAAAGTTACAGAACTGCATCCTCCAGTCCCAATTAAAACGAGGAGTTCATGTTTGCTAGTTATACCTTTGCCATACACTGTACTTAGCACAGAGCTAAGTGGTATTTACCTGGTGACAGGGGACTTGTAATCATAAAAAAAAATTAAAATCACCTCAACCCAAGGCAATGTCTGGCAGGGCCCAAGGACCTGCACGGTAACAGTGCAGAGCTTTTCCTAGTAAAGGCACAATCATAATTACAGGCTACAATCCCTGCCTGAAGGAAATTTGGGTTCCTAGTGTTTGATGTCTCATTCTTTCACAGTTTTATAACTCTCTGGGTAGTGGGGTGTAATTTCACCATCCCAGTTATTTCTACAGCTGAAGCAATATTTACTTCAGATTTGAACTGACCCAGACAGAAACAGGACCAGGTTGAAGTTTCTAGTCAGGATAACCACACATGTTGCTACTGATGCTGTGTATATTCAATAGTGACTTTTCTTATCCAGATGCACAGAGATTGAGTAATGAATGAAGGTTGAATTCTGGCAAATCATATTATAAGTCTGAGCAATCCTGGATGCTTGGAGCCCTGTACTAGGCTAGAGTCTTCCCCTATATATCCTTTGCAGAATGACCTCGTGACTCCAATTTGCACTGCAGTTAAAAAAGCTTCACAACCATTTTAAAGATTTACAAAGCTGTGAGCTTTACAAAGATCATTACCTGCATCCCACTGTCTTTTATTCAAAGAATCCAGTTACAGTAAGATTTGATCATCTAAACTAAGATGTAATTGTGAAGTAAAATCATTATTTTAAGTGGCTATTTTATGTGAGGTCTGTATTGAATAAGTACAATATTGTACTTGATGGACTTATTCCTGAGAATTTTGCTGGTCTGAATCCATCTGAGTCATCTATGTTAATGGCATTATAGCAGTGTTGGAGTAGCTTCAGGTCATCAAAATTCTTAGGAATGAAACCACTGAGTACTGTATTTGAGTGAAGCAGAATTTCTAATTACAAAGTGTATATGTAATTATGACAGCTGTAATATTTCTGCTATACTTATAAACACCTATTTGTGGTTACTGTCGTTATTTTTCATGACCAACACTAATGCTTATTTTCCTCTACAAGTTTTGGGTTTTTTTTTTAATATGATGTTACTATTTTTGCCATTAAATATCATCAATCATTTCTTTCTTGTGATTTGCATCTTCAGCAGAAGTAATCTTGAATGGCTGATCATCATATTTTCTCTCTTTATTACTTTTCTTTCATAGTCATTTATGAGGAAAAACCAATCAAGGAAAGAAGTTCAGTTTTCTGTTTCGTGTCTTAGTAAGTGTTTGACGTATTGGGTATCGTGTCACATCATTGTGTAATGGCTTAAGTTGGAAAGAAATGCCAGCAGGAATCAATGAAATATCACTTCATATTTTCTAAAAGTTGTATGAAGCATTCAAGAACTCATTTTTTTTCCTGAGATTGTACATGCTGCTCACAACCTGCATAGGACCTGCTATTATTTTCGGTCTGAATTCTTTAAAAGTAACTGCTATGTCTGCATTTCAACAGAAAATCAAAACAACAGTTGTGGGTTTTTTTCTTCAGTATCAGGGGTTTTTTGGTTTTTTTTGTGACTTCCCTGGTGTTGTACTATAGATCTACAAACAATAGGTTCTTCAATAATTTCTTCTTTGTGAAAAAACAAATTCCTAAGAAATTCAGGAATTTGCAGCATGCTGACGTATATTTAGAAAGCTGCAGTTCTAAAAGCATCACAAGGTCTCCTATAAAAATCACTGAAGTCCAAGGCACTGCTGTAGCTTTATTCTGATTCACTGGACATTAAGGCATATGCACATAGCAATACTCTGGAATTTTCTGCTGTCTCCAACAGGTGCATGGATAGAATACATTTACCTGAAGAGAATGGGAAATATTGTGAATATACCATCCATAATCCAGAAGGGAGCTTCCATCAGCTTCTACACGATGATGGCTGTTGTGACTAACAGCCCTTTCTCTCATCATCAAAGGTAGATTTTCAGACTAGGAATTGCTGCTCATGTGCATTTATTAGACTTCTGGAATTTAATCATCATTTAGTATCAGCATGTCAGGCTGCAGAAGTTCTTATCTTCCATGCTGCTTCAAGAAACATTTTCATAAGCAATTACAATCTGCTTAAATCTCGCATAAAAGAAATTTCAGCCGGAAGTATATGACCTCAAGTTTTCCTCTGATGTGGATATCAACACAACCTGAAATCAGAAAACTTCCAAAAAAAATGCTATTCATGAAATTCCAAAGATTATTCTGTTAATCAGTATTTGTTTTCTCCTTGAAAATTCAGTGATGTGTACTGGGAAAATGACCAAGATAACACAATGAGTTGGCAATTTTTGGCAATTTAGTCTGAAGAAGCAAGAGTTAAGATTTTTTTTTGCAGTCCTTCACCCCTCTACCGCCCCCAACAATGTGAGGATCTTCAACAGTGTTCATCTGAAACAGATCATTTGGAGGAAATTAGAAAAGACCTGCACTTTATACTCAAGTTACATGTTCTTGTAATGACTTTGGTATGTTGTTCCATGTTTTACAAAAGAAACAACAATCTGAATTCCAAGACACTGTTTCTTCATCATTTCTGTTGTTAATGTATGCAATGCACATCCAAAATACTACTAAGGTAGACAAGGTGTCGAAAGACGTATTTGGTAAATATTTGACAGGCAAAACTGACCTGTAGCATTGTAACTATGGACAGTAATGGCTCTTTGGTCACAAATAAGCTTTAAACTTCAGAATAAAAACAAACAGAGGTATTTCAACGGGTCTAGATTTTCAATGTAGGGCTTTTTTGCTTGCAGTCTTGCACTTGGACTTCAGGGGTTGAAGGAGTACTCAATCAGCCAAGCGGTAAACTCTATGTGAGGGAAGTCAGCTGCTCTAACCATCCAAACAATATTGCCAAAATCTAGCTACAAATGAATCACCAATTTCTGCAACTCTTCTCACCTTCTATTCTTGTTTTCATCCAACTCAAAATGCAAGTTTTGGCAGCCATACAACTCCATCTCATTTGGTTCTACATTTCCTCAGTGGGAGCTGGAGAAGTGGCTGATAATTCAAACTCATCCACTAACCGCAGCATCCACCTCTGCTCAAGTACAGCTTTCTACGGTTGTAAACGAATGACAATTTCTAAGCATCACAATCAGCTAATTCCCCCCTTCTGAGTAATTACAGTGATTTTACTACACTGGCAATGGAATTTTGCAGATTGGACACTCCATGGTACCTGAATAAGTTATTCTGTCCCAGAAGCTGTTCTTGTCTCCTTGTGGATGTTATTGTCTCATCACATCTCTGTTCTCTCTGCTTGTGGAACCCCTGAAATGCAGAGTTATCTTTGTTCTGATGCTGCCTTGGGATTACAATTTTGAAGCTGTGCAAAGACCAGTCAGATCAGCATCAGCTGGTCAGGGCTTGGGAATTGTTCACACGTGGAACTACCAATCATGTGAGATATTCAGGAAGCAAGAGAATGACAGAAAAAGTCAAGGAGTACAATAGCATATATATCTCATGACAAGAATGTTATCAAAACCAAATATACTTACTTTGACTGAATCGGTAGAACTAATGTCAGGTGATGAGATACTTCCCATCTTTTGATTAGTGTAGGATTCATTTGGGTTACATATTCTGTGTAGGAATATTGCAAATGCAGAAAGTTTCCACCTTTTTTTTCAGTAGGTACTTTTTATATTTCAGTGGTCATTGTGGATAATTTTACATGGAGACATGTACAGAAGAGTCTTCTTTGGCAATGAGAGAGGATTACAGTGCTATCAGTATTCAAAATAGATGGTGTTTTTCTTTTAAATATTAAATTCTTAATCAAAAGAATGTGGTTTTTATGTTGATAAAGCCACAAAGTGACTTCACCTGAGTGAAACACTATCAAAGTGTCTGCTGAAGACTTGTTGCTTGTGCTTTAGCTTTATGCCAGTGTTGAGATTGGGGGATGTAGGGAGGAAAGCACCACCAAAGCCTCAAAATCCCCATTTTTATTTATGAATTCCATGAAAATCTCAAATTAACCTTTATGATTTTATTTCAATTTCCAAAATTCTGTAAAAATGTAATTTCTGAGGACTTTGTCATTTTCCCCATGTTTTAGAGTATAAGTGCTTGTTAACAGCCTTTTTAATTGATCTTTCTAAAAAAAATATATATATGTATGGAACTGTTTTGTCCACATATGTTTTCAGACCTCAATGATTACTCATGCTCCAGGATAGTGGAGTAATTCAGTAAATGAGCACAAATAACAAGTATTGAACCACAGAGACTATTCTGATTGTCTAGGGTTTGTTTTGCACGTTTTTATACTCATTATTAATACTAAGAAATAAAAGCACAGGTATTCAATCTGACAGAAAACAGCATGGGTTGTATTCTACATCTCTCCCACTATAATTGAAAGGAAAAGAAGAATATTCCTATGTAGCAGGTAGCCATTATTATTTCAGGCAGACTTGAGTGCTACTGACATGATTAATTCATAGAGTTTTATCTATATTTTGATTTGTCCCCATTGGCAGCTCTAAGGCTTTTTTCCTGGTGGGGATTTCTCCTGAGGTTTGCTGGGCAGGCGCAATGTACTTGGTGTTCCCATTTGTGCTGTCTCTTGCTCTCCATGTTTTGGTGTGCCAGGATACCAGACACGGTGCTATCACGTGCTCTCCATAATTAGTGCCGGTGAGAAATAAACCTCAGGTAGATTTTACCAGGGGTTGTAAAGTCCTGGTGGGTGCAAACCCAAAGTTTAGTGCTGCTTCTGTTTGGAATTGTGTATTTGCTGTTTGGAGTTAAATAGGAGCACTGACATTATGGATCTGTATCTCTGTTAACTGAGTTGCACCATTAAGCAATGCAATACAGACACACCAGTATTTTTGAAGTTCTTGTGAAACTTCATCATACCAACTACCATTTTTCAATTTCATTTTTCATCTCCAGCGTAATCTGGGAGTCTTCTCATAGACATAGACAACTGCTTCAACATATTGCCTTTAATTTATTTATTTATTTATTTGATTTTCTTGGTCTGTACTTACTGTTTTCTTTCATATGTGTCTGTGTTCAGGAGCATCAGTCTATCAGTATATTTTCAATCAGGGATTGCACCATATTTACAGGGGTTAAAAAAAGGAGTTGTGCACTAATCCATCTGCAGAACAGGCCCAGCAGGACTTCTTAAACTGTTCATGAAGATGTCACAGTCTAATACACGTTATCAGCAATGCAGCAGAACACATCTTCCATATTTTGTATTATCTACTAAGCAATTTCAAAGAGAAAACTTTGAAAAAGTAGAAATTATCTTTAGTAAATGCGTATTTTTGTGATAATTTGGGTGAAATTTTCTTGCCCACAATCATTGTTTTATTTGTTTTTTATGAACTTTGAACATAATAAATTCCTCTCTTACAAGGTTTATTACCATAAATTTGATTATGAGAATAAATTATCTGGTTATGCAAAAATCTCCTATCATTCAGAGTATTTATTAGTTTGGTTTTTTTCCTAATTAAAAGATATATTACATCACCTGTATTTGAATAAGAGAATGTGAAAATATGGGAAAGTTATTTTGGTTACAGTGTAATGTTTTTCCAGCAGTATTGGAAAGTACTTATATAAACTAAAACAAGATTGAGAAATTATTGTCATAACTATTAACTTTAAGAATCTTTGTGTTTATTTTTGGGGTTTTTTTAACGTCAATTAACACTTACATGTAAGGAATTATTTATAGTGAAATATAGATTAGTGAATTAAAGTATTTGAGCTTATTATTGAATTTATTGATCACTAGTACAGTACTTACTACTGTATCTATGATTAATAGTCACAGGTTGTTTCACCGTTTTAGATGTACCTTCTTAGGGAGATATTTGTCATCAAGGTAAAATCAGAAATGAAGTTGCTGAAGAGCATTTACATTTCAAGTGGGAATAATGTAGATTTACCACTGTATTGCCTGAAAAAAGAAGCAAATAATCCATGGGTAAATAATATTGTTTTATATATATATATATACACTTTGTATATTGAAAATTAGAAAACTAATTAATGTTTTAAAGAAATTGCTTTTTAATTATCCCAGAGTTCTCTCCAAAAGCCATGACATTCAGTACCGTAACATGTTTACAAGTAACATCATAACTTTTCTTTTCCTTATTTTTAAAAATATAATGGAAATTGAATTTTCAGTATTAGAAATGACATATGGGGCAGCTAGGTGGTATTAGTTACTAATTTCTACCAATCCAGGGCATATTGTTTGTGCTTGCATTGCAATTCCATTTCTCTAATTTATGTACCTATGCTGAGAGGTTTTAACAAGAAACAGAATTCAGTGTTCTTGGATTTTGACATAGGATCAGAATACTTTTCTTCCCATATAAATAAGGATAAACAGAATGCTTTATCTGACTGCTTTACATCAAATATTTTAAGATCTTAGTTGCATGCCTTTTTTCCTGTATTAAGTCAAGGAACAGTTGTACTGAGTTGAAAGCTCAGCCACTTAAATATCAGCTGCCACTTGGTGAGTATTTAGTGTAAAAAGCAATAAATTTGACAGTATGTATTATAGGATTCAATGGCAAAGTCTGTTTCAAGTTTAAATGTGATACAATAAAATAGTTACTGGGTTTTCCTGCCTTTTCTACCTTCCTTAATAATTACAATTATATTTATAGTATTTTTTTTCCTCAAACTAAAATAAAAAAAAAAAAACAAAGTACGGCAAATTTCCCAAAAGTTGCCCACAGGAGTTGAGGTTGCCCTATCCCCAGAAGCGTCCAAACCCAGGTTGGATGGGGCTCTGAGCAACCTGGTCTAGTGAAAGGTGTCATTGCCCATGGCAGAGGGATTGGAACTAAATGATCTTTAAGGTCCCTTCCAACTCAAACCATTCCATAATTCTATAAGTAAAGAGCAGAACCATATTAAAAATAATTTCTTTTTCTTCAGGTATACTACATGAAGGTTGAAGTGCCAAGAAGAGGACTTTATTTTCATTTTTTTTAAAATTATTTAATTCAGTCTTTCCCAATGTTTGTATTTGCTTTAAATTCCAATAAATTTGGGGGAGGGAGTGGGGAGCTGTTATGGATAAGGACTTTTATGAAGTTGTTAAATATAAAATTTATGCTCTTGAAAATTAGAAGCCAGAATTCATTTTTCTCCCTTATCCTTATCCATGCAAAGATGTGGATCTGAAATCCAGTTTCCAGTTGTGTTTATGGTTCAAGTTCTTTAAAATTGCAAACTTCTGACTAGAAAATGTGAATAACAAAAATAAATCTATGCCTGGATTTATGGTTTGATCATTGTCTGAGGGGTTATTTTTGTCCAGTTTCACAACTGCATTTTTGAGGACCAGAGAGAGAATGGTAACTGTAATCTAGGATATATATATATGTGCATTTTCATTAACTACAGCATCATAATACAATGAGATCATAAAGAAGTTTGGAGTTCACTTGTGAAGTCATAAATTGCTATGTTTTGTGGTTTCCCTTGACAGTGTTCCTTTAAGCATGTACTTATTCCCTTGATTATAGTGCCTAGAAACAGTACATACTTTTATATATATTTTTTTTTATTTACTTGCAAAAATTTAGAATTTGCTTAGCTGTCAGTAATAACTTCACATAGGTGAAGAGATGCTTTCAGTAATTCTTATCAATGGTGTTTAGTATATAAATTATACATTGATATACATATATAAATATATAAAACCTTCTTTTTTCCTGAATCAATGTAAACAGAGCCCAGATGGCCGTATAGAAGTCAAAGGGCAGCATGGAAAATCGTCACTGCATATTAAAGATGTGAAGTTGTCAGATTCAGGGAGATATGACTGTGAAGCTGCAAGTAGAATTGGTGGGCACCAAAAGAGCATGTACCTTGATATTGAATGTAAGTTCTAATATTTTGTTTTCTCTTTCAAATTTGTTTTAAAAGAAAAAAAGAATAGAAGTACATTCTTAATGGAAGGTCATTTTTTTCATATGGTATCGTGTTTAAACTTGCATA
>VWZG01000007.1:0-35619 GCA_013396735.1 Grallaria varia | reverse complement strand
ATATATATTTATATATTTATATATATTGCAAAATATATACAGCATTACTTAAAAGCATGTTCAACAGATGGAGTTACAAATTGTATTTTCTGTCAGGGAAAGAAGTGTTTGAATGGGTGAAAATGCTACTACTGTGTGAAGGATGCCCCAAATGTTATCATAGAATGGTTTGGTTTGGAAGGGACTTTAAGGATCATCTTGTTCCAACCCCAGGTCATGAACAAGGACACTTTCCACTAGACCAGGTTGCTCCAAGCCCCATCCAACCTGGCCTTGGACACTTCCAGGGATGGGCCATCCACAGCTTCTCTGGGCAACCTAAATGTTGTCACAAATGTCACAAAATTTCAGCTCCCTAATGCTACCATAAATTATAATAAATTATAATATGGACAGTTCATACTTTGGATTTGGTTTCTGAGTGAAGCAGCATCCCATCACTCCTCACGGAACAACAGAATGGTTGAGGTTGGAAGGGGCTGCCTCTGTCCTGTCACTGGACACCACTGATATAACCTCCCTTCATCCATTAGTCACGAGGGCCCAGCTCTGTCTTGTTATCACGGCCAGTAAAAAGCAAAAATTAATAAACACAATCATAGGAACGGAAGAAATGACAGGAAAAACAATCAAGAGAAACAAAACTGAAATAGTCTAGAAAAAATTTGCATCTTTTCTATTAAAATACTATTGGCTTTAGTTACATTTGTTCCTGATAAACTTATAAGTTTAAATGAGAAAGCAAAGGTCAGTCTTTAGCATTTTACATGTGATAATTTTGACATGTCTTTGAAGCTCTTGAATATCAGTTGTAAGATTTACCATTTTCCTTCTTTGACTACCTTGTGCACTTGCACAGAAGGAAATTGGATATGCCATTGCAGTGGATTAAAGGGGAAATGAATGTTGAATTCAGAGAAAAAGATGCTGTTTATTGCATAAAATCACCTTCAGAAACCATCTCACCAAAGCTTCCCACACCGAACCAGAGATGAACACTTCTGTTTTCTTTTTCTGATTTTACAACAGTAAGTGTAGCAAAGTGGATAAATTGTACTTTATTCATCGATGTAGGAAGTCTACCAAATGTTTAGCCCAAAAGGGTGTAAAAATTACTTCAGAAATTCCCTCTTAAAAGCTTTTTGCCTCTATATGGTAATGACTTGTTAAAATGTGATAGTCATGTTGGAATTTCTCTAAATTCTTACCTCCTAGTGCTCTATACTACATGTTTTGGTTGGCCTTGCAATTAACTTGATATTATTTAAAGTAGATTTTTAATAACGTGTTGGATATTTTTTCTCTTAATAGAAGACTACAATTTTGAATTAATAAAACACTTTAAGTATTATTTTGTTTCACTTCTAATAATTTAACCATTAATAAGTACCTATGCCTCCAGGCGTCATGCTATTCCACATATGGAATTTTGAAAAGTAAAGGTAGAAAAAAATGGAAAAAGCAAGTGAGGAAAAATTTTCTGATGTTTCCTTGAAGATGCTTCTATTTCATGAGCCGGTCTTGCAGGCTAAAAAAAGTTAAATGTTTACATTGATAAATAATGTGCAAAGTTTAAATGGTTTTGCAAGCCATTTCTTACTATGTTAAGTGTAATGTATATTATACAATGATGACCTGTGCATGAAAATAAAGGCAGCAGGACCTGTGTCCCTCTCTGTACCTCCAAGGCAGTTTTAGTGGAACAAAAGGAAGACATCTCAAGTAAATAATAGGGTGGTATTATAAATGTGATGCTGAAAATTTGAAACTTGAACAACAACAAAAAAGGTGCTTAAATTAAGATTTGTAATCTCTTTTTTTTTTTTTTTTAATTTAATTAACTTAAGTGCAGAATACTTGGCATTACTTGAAATTGGTATTTTTAAATTTTCAGTGAGTTTGAGCATATTGTACTGTGGGTCAGAGGGATAGAAAGTGTAGCTTTAGGAGTGCCACATGTTAGAAATGGTATTCGATAGTAAGTAATTGCAGCAATGCTGTTTGGATTTTTAGTTTGCTTCTTAAAGTTTCTTAGAGATTTTATTCATTGTTTTCTGGACATCACTCTATTTAAAAACAAAGTAAAGAGATAACAAGGCTGAGAGTCCTTGCTCTCTTCAGCAACAACAGCTCTGATTTGGGAATATATGAGAGAAGAGATGAGGGAATGGAGGGATGATATTGATAAGGAGGCATGTTGTGGAGGAAAGGATGACAGATAGAAAAATACAGAAGGTAAAGACTGAACTTTGTTCTGAAAAAGTGACAAGCAGGACAGAAAGAGAGATGGGGTTAGGATCCTGATGTGGGAAAGGCATGGCAGTTTTTGACTTCTGGATATAAGAGAATTATATGATCTAAGATTTGATGTAAAAAGTCTGGCCATCCTAAATTATTCCAGTAATTCTGTCCAGGAATGCACATGGCATTTGAAAATTTGATACAAATTAGTGCCATTCCATAATAAAGTGTTATTAATTAGCAACACCTTATATTTTTATTACTCAAATGAAAAGTGCTGCTAGCCTGAGAGATGTGTAGGGGGAGTCTTCCCATTCCAGATCCGATGGCCAGTGTTGTTGGTGATTTACTGGCATAAAAAATATGTTGATAGACATATGCAAACAAGGTCTTTTTAAACATCATTATTGACATTCTTTACTTATTTTATCTAGCTATTTTTTTTTATCATTTCTACCCAGATTTAAACTGGTTTAGATAATTTTAGAGAGATCTTTCCATGCACAACAGGTATTCCTATGAAATTGAAATTTCTTGGTGTTGCGGTTTGTTTTGTTTTGGGGTTTTTTTGTTGTTTTATTTTGTTTTAAAATGATTGACCAAATAGAATTTCTTAATATCAGGTGGAATTTGAAGAAAATTCGATACATTGAATTTCTGCAACTCTGGCAGCACCAAGCACCAGAACCATACATGCTTTCATTGCCCACTGTTTGTAAGATGACATTATCAACAACATGGTTTGCATGTAGCAGAAAGATACTTTATCTTCATGACAACAGTTTTTTTGTCTATGATTATGAAAATGGAGCAATTAGTGTGGGATTTGGATATTAAAAATATTATCCCAGTCAAAGTTATCAGGAAGTAGTACTGCTTGCTAATAAGAGGGGGCTATTACTCTTCATAAACTGGAGAATTTGTTGATAGTTCATCATAATATTAAATGCCAGTGTTTTATGGCAATGCATTTTGAAAGGAATTAAGAGAATGTGGGAAAAGAAATATTACTAAACGTGGTGTTCCCTGCATTTGCTGTGAAAGAAATGGGTACCTCTCAAAACTTTTGAAATGATGAGCTGGATTCTGAAAAAAACAAACAACAAACCCTCTGTTATTAGCTAATAATCATGGCAATTTCAAATTGGTATACAATAACTTTCATTTGCTTTTCTATTTGGAAACTTCCCCTGCAGATCTGGCACGTTTATTCTTGCAGCCAGCTGCTTGTGATAGTAGCAGCAAAGTGAAAGTTAGTAATCCTGAAGCTCTCTAGTTCCTATGCTCTTTTTCAGATGATTAAAGATTAAAATATAATCATCTAACCACATTTCTGAAGTCTTACGAATATTGTTTTTTGTTACAAATGAGTATGTGTCAGTTATTGTAGTTGTCTGTGGAGGTTCTTCTACTTTTTGTCCAAGGAAAGCTATTAGTTTTAAAATATTAACTATTGGAAACAGGTAGAGGGAGAAAATACAAGAGAAGGCTAGATGGCTGTTAACCAAATTGTTTCAGAGTTAGGAAAAATGGAAGTATTTTTACAGGACTGATGGCAAGGACAGTATTTGATTTGCTAGAGGATGTGGTTTGTTAAAGCCCTTGATGATGGGAAACTTATGCCAGTATTAATCTTCTAAGAGAGAGGCTTCAAATAATATACTGCAGGAAATGTTCAGCAACTTAGACCTGAAAATCTGTCACATATTTTCATTGTATGCTCCGGGAAAAAAAATTATTTGAGGAACAAATAGCCAAAACTTTGAAAATCTATGTTCTTAAATTAAGAAGTACAAATCTGATTCTGCACACAAGTTTTCGATTACAGTTGTCTGGACACATGGATTGAATCAGATAATTTCCTATATCTAATTTTGTGTATTACACTGAACATACACCAGAGCTGGATCTTTGAAGTCCTTAATTTAATTACCTTCTGGACAAGACAGGTGATGTATTAGTCTGTTGTCGAATCACTGTTCCTGGACATTATGCTTAACAAGGATATCTAAATACAAGAGACAGCTTTCAGGTCACAGTTTGCTTCTCTTAAATAATCTCATACAGGTTCTCCAGAACTACTTCT
Source organism: Grallaria varia (assembly GCA_013396735.1). Lineage (NCBI taxonomy): Eukaryota > Metazoa > Chordata > Aves > Passeriformes > Formicariidae > Grallaria > Grallaria varia. The sequence goes on along the minus strand of VWZG01000007.1, from coordinate 31,292 downwards.
AATTGGATTGCTGACCTGTCTGTTTCTTTCTTCTTTGGGCAAATGAACAGCTTGAGTTTAGCTGATGCTGGTGATGCTGGTGCCATAACATTAGCTACTCTAAAATGCCACTCTAAATTTGCAATTGCTTATAGAATCCTACTTCCATAGAATAGTTTTGTTTAATTTTGTATCTTTATAATATTGTCTTTGTTCCTTGTAGGTGGCATTTTCATTTGGCTTGCTTCATCTCTCCAGAATAATACTCCGTCTTTTATAGCTGAACCTTATAACAGTACTTACGAACTTTTATCCCCTCCTGGGCTGCATCCAAAGCAGCGTGGGCAGCAGGGCAGGGAGGGGATTCTGCCCCTCTGCTCCGCTCTGCTGAGACCCCACCTGCAGTGCTGCCTCCAGCCCTGGGGTCCCTGCACAGGAAGGACATGGACCTGCTGGAGCCAGTCCAGAGGAGGCCACCAAGGTGACCAGAGGGATGGAGCAGCTCTGCTACAAGGAAAGGCTGAGAGAGTTGGGGTTGATCGGCCAGGAGAAGAAAAGGCTTCAGGGAGACTTTTGCTGCCACTCAGTATGTAAAGGGGAGCTTATAAGGAGGAGAGAGACGTTTTACCTGTAGTGACAGGACAAGGGACAGCAGTTTTAAACTAAAATATAGTTGTTTCAGGTTAGATTTTAGGAAGGAATTTTTTACTGTGAGAGTGATGAGACACTGGCACAGGGAAGCTGTGGATGCCCCATCCCTGGAAGTGTTCAAAGCCAGGTTGGATGGGGCTCTGAGCAACCTTGTCCAGTGAAAGGTATCCCTGCCCATGGCAGGGAGGCTGCACTAGATGATCTTTAAGGTTCTTTCCAACCAAACCCATTTTATGATATTTTGTGCCTATATGAACTAATATGAACTGTAGTTTTTATACTTATCTTTGTTTGGGGTTTGTGTGTGTGTGTGTTTTTGGGGGGGTTTGTTTGTTTTGTTTTGTTGTTTTCAGTAGAGTGCCAAATGTTCAGGTATAATAAATACCATTAGTGTTGGGTTTTTTGGATTTTTTGTTTGATTGTTTTTAATAGGGTGTATTCAAACTTCTATTCCTATTTAGCCACTTAGAAGTCCAGCATGTTGTCTTAACTCGTAGTACTTTATGTACAAAAACTTATAAAGAACAGTTCATTTGTGTTCTGAATTCATCTTTGTCAGGTGTAAATTAATTCTGAGTTACACAGAAGCTAAATAGAGCATATTATTATTTTTCATGGTTTTAATTTTCTAACCGATCTGAAGCCTTAGTTTTTTTATACCACATATATTGCAGCTAAAGATCCTTAACATATTTAAACATATGAGAAGGTCCACTTTCTCGTTTCTACTTGGTTTTACTTCATTTTCAGTAAATAGAATTTATTGATAAATATTCTGTTTATTGACTTAATTTGTTTCTTAGTTATTTTAGAAAACTAGAGGTATCAGATTTTTTAAGCATATAAAATAATCAACCTTGTGTTTTCAAAGCCTTGGTGCTAAGATTTCTTATTTTTTCGTGTTCTATTTTATAATAAACATATTCTGTGTTTATGTTTGATAAATACTAATTCTGTAACCATTTAAGCATAATATACTGCAGTTAGTGATGAAGAGAATACTAGAAAAAACAAACTCTCTTTACAAACCAATTATTACCTTCCAACGCAATTTTTTAATTTTATAAGAAATGGAAAATATATTTTATTTGTACTGTAAGAAAATAATTTCCAGACTTATTTTATTTGTGTAAAACCTCACTCCAGGCATTTTAATCTAGTCTTGACTAGGAAATCAATAATCATCTCCTTTAAGATAATTTCTCTGAATCAAGCCATTAACACAGTCCTTCTCTTTCTGCTTTTGACTCCTGGGGAAATGTCTGCAAAGGCTTTTTACCCAGGCTTTTTTGAGAAGGAAATTGTAAAGCTCTTTTTTGGTGGGGGGGAATACTTTACTGTTGTGAGTTGTCGATTTTGGGATATATCTTTGTTTTATGGTCTTTTAGTCCTATTTGTGTTTTATTATGTTTAGGTCTGTTGTATCTGTAGTCATGTAGAGATGGCAGTCCATAATTCACCTATTTTTATGAAATATAAACAAGTGGATATTGAGGTCATCCAGAATTTAACTTTAAAAGGGAGAGCACTCTGAACTAAATTCTTGTACCTGCAATACAAAAATGTACATTACTTTTTCACTCGTAAGCCTTTTAAAATATGAGTTTGTCATTCATGTATTTAAATCCACAGAGAGCATCAAACCACATGATGTTACCAGGAAGGAAGGTTGCTCAGTTTCAGACAGTATCTTTCAACCTTCAAACTTAATGCTAGTGCTCATTAATGGAGTGAACTTATCTGTGCATTGGGAAACAGTTATTACATAAAATTTGTTGTGAAATAGCCCCATTTGGTGCCTCATGAACACAATGAGATTTCTGTGTTGAAAGCATTATTGATCCGTATGTTGAACAGGCAGAAGTCAATGGGTGCCCTTTTCCTACAAGTGGCTCCCACCATGAACTTCATTTCCAGAGGAAAACCCAAGGCTCTGACTTGGTATTCTGAGCTTCCCAACCATCCTTAACCATAAAGCAGGCATATGCAGTTTGCTTTTTTCCTCATGTTCTCCACTAGTGTGAGATGTCACACACTGAAGATTTTTTGATAGTCCATCCTGTAGATTAAGCGGTGTAAATGATGAAATATGGCGGGGAGGGGTGGTTGAAGGTCTGTGAAAATCAAGAGCACTAGAATTACATATTAAAACATTTGGAATGGAAAGAGATGCTCCTCTGTCTGGTAAATAAATTCATAGTCACGCATGCCTTACTTATTTGGGTGAAACTGCTTGCTTTGCTACAAAAATAAGGGCTGAACAGTTATTGAAGAAGATGCTGCTGGTGTTGGGTAATGTAGCAGCTTTGATTTGTGCATTAAAACTTCTGCTGATAGCAATTATTTTTGGTCAAAGCCTGTATTCCTGCATGCAGCAGCACATGTCATCAAAAAGTTATATTTTTTTTGGCAAAGGTAAATGCAGAAATAAATTGAAAATGTGGACTTGAGCAACAAAAACAAAAAGAAAAAGGAAGTAGTTTTCAACCATGCCTGAAGCGAAATTTCACTTCTTACTTGAGTGTGCTTAGTTCTATTCTCTGATAGACCTATTAGCAGTTTTGTAGCCTAAAGTTAAACTATTTGTGAGAACACTAGAACAGGCTTTCCAAAGACACATCTAGAAACATTTAGGAGCTATTTATCCAAATAAAAATTTATACATATATGTTTAGATATTAAAAAGAGATACCGCTACACCAGCTGTAACTGATAATTCTCTTTTGGAATTAGTGCTAAGAGAGTTTCCTTGAATGTAATATAAAGAATATTTTCATAATATTCTTAAAATAAAATAAGTGAAATTAAAAAAAGTCGCAACTAAATATTTGATAGCAAAAATACCATTTACCCAAGACATAAGTAGAAGAGGAAGGAAAAAAGTACTCCCTCTCATTTTCTAATGAACATGTAACTGCTCTTGCTCTCCAGATGAACAGTGAATAGAATATAAATCTTGTTAGCAATGGTATTGTGATCTGAAAATAACAGTTAGTTTGCAAACCATCAATTTCCTCTGTGTCAGACTCAGTGTTTGGTATATGTTTAATGTAACCATTTATAGACGGGTTTGTAAGGAAAACACACCACTGTTTTTCTTATCTATAGCTTAATGATATCAGAAGTTCATAGTTTCAGTGAGAAATGGGTGAAGCTGAAACACATGTATGAAAATTTGGAGAGTGAATGTAATTTCTGCATAGCAAAAGAAGACAAAAATCAAAAAATCAGCATAAGAACAGATTATATACATAAGTTTTGTGGGTCACCTCCCTTTGTCATACAAGGGTCTGGCTGAAGGGCTTCTCATCCTCAGGAGGAAATGTTCTTCTTCGTTTCTGAGATGATGTTTTTTAAAGCCCTGATATTGCCTAATATGACATATAATTAGCAGATATTCTCTTCCTGAGTATTTCAGCTGAAACAGTTTCAGGAGATGAAAAATGTAACAAGATAAAGACTCAACAAACTCAAGGTTGAATAATAATACTTTCATGCTCCATAATAAACTGACAGAGCAATCAAATGAAATTTCTCTGTGAGCATGAAGACTTGGATATAGATATACAGCTTGTTTTACTAAACCAGTCAATATATTTGTGCATTACTTCCTTTTCCAGATGCTCCAACATTTGTGTCAAATCAAACCATGTATTACTCTTGGGAAGGCAATCCCATCAATATAAGCTGTGAAGTGCTAGCAAATCCCTCTGCCTCAGTCCAGTGGAGAAGAGGAAAATTAGTTTTACCCATAAAAAATACAACACATCTGAAGACCTACAGTACAGGAAGAAAGCTGATTCTAGAGGTAAGGCTTAAAATGCAAATCAACGTGGTGACATAAAATAATTTTATCCTCAGTTTGGCACCATTGCAATTACTATAGAGTCTATTTAAAGACAAGACTTAAAAAATAAATAAGAAATTATCTTAAAAAAAAAAAACCTAAACAGCAAACAACTGTATATGAACTGATTTATCTCCATGTTTCTGGTGAGCAGTTAGAATACAAACTTTATCTGCGTGTCTTGTGCTCAGTTTTCCAACTGCACTGAACAAAAATGTAACTTCCATTTCTTGGAAGTAAATAAATACGTAAGTAAACATAAAACTAACCCATCGAGTTAATACTCAAAATTAAACCAACTGCCTGGTAGATGCTTTGTATATACAAAGAGTTTATTAGATTTTTTTTCTCTTGTTTAAAGGTGAAATTATAAACGTGAACAATGCCACTGTTTTCCACTATTGGATTTCCTCATTTGATTTTGAGGAGTTTAACATCAAACAGGGTGTATTTAGATCTATACTTGGGGAATGTACTAGATAGGCTGAAGTAAGAACACATCTGTGTATTGGTTAAGGAGAATGTAATTAAATTTCTGATTTTTTTAAAAAGGGTATACTTGATTAGCAACTAATATTCACAAACTGTATTAATTTTAAAGATTGCTCCCACATCTGACAGTGATTTTGGACGGTATAATTGTACAGCCACAAACAGAATAGGAACAAGATATCAGGAGTATACACTTGGTCAAGCTGGTAAGTTAAAATTTTGTTTCTTTCTCTTCAAATATTTTTTCTACTTTAATCAAAATGAAGTTCAGACACACTATTCTCTGTTTCTTTTATCCCATGGACTCTTTGCAGTTAATTTAATTCTGGAAAAATTGAGTTGCAGTATAAAGCAAAATAAACCTGTTCCCTCAGAATATGAATCTTTTTTGGATTTAATTTTAAGGCCTTCTGAAATTTGAAAAAATTAAATTAGTCTAACTTTTTTTTCCTTTGCCCTTACTACATCCTACATTTATAACAATATATTTTCATTACTTCAGCAGAGAGACATATGGTTTGCAGGGAGTAAAAGTAAGAAAGAATTAGGAAAATCTTTTTTTTGTTTGTTTTGTTTTTCTTTATAAACCAAGGATGACAGAAGACTGAAATACTTCAGCAAAGAAAATCTTCATTTTCACGTTTAGTTATTTAAAAGCAAAATATGAGCTGGAGTGCTAGATTGAATTAATTGAAGCCCTGAGATGTTCTCCAACTTATTGTTACAGGATTTCTGAATATTTGTAGGTCCTTCTATTGTTGTTTGGGTAAATATAAAAATCTGACTACGTTTTTTGGCAGAAATAACTATAAGCTGAGACTAAATGAGAGTTTCTTAGCTTTGTTATCAATTATATTCTTTTTGTGGAATGAACTTACGATTGTTCAGCAGGCTTTGAGGTTTCCAAGCATTTGGATCAACGTACTTGGATGATGCAAATTATGCTAGCTTTAATGATGTCTATGGAGTCATAATGCAGTTTAGTACTAAAGGAACAGCCACAGTGAGAGCTCTACACCCCTTGGCATGTGTCGTTATGGACCATTTTCATCACGGAACTTTCAGGTCACACTGTAACACCAGACTGGCTGACATATATTGGGTATGGGTAGAAATAAAGTCTTTATTATGTATTTTTTTTATTATTATTTTTTTTTATTTCAGTAAGACATGTATACTTTTTATAATCTTGAATGTTTTAGTTGAATGGTTTTGGAGTTTTGTTTGGGTTTTTGTTAAGAAGAAAATAAACACTTTGGAGCCCTACTAGGAGGACTTTTGGAGGTGAATTGCTGAAACATGCACATCCAGTCATAACTCTCTTACTTGGCCTGGTGGCTTAATTTGTATAGTTTTGCTCCACATGGTCATTATTTTCTTCAGGAGTCTAAGGAATTATAAAAGCCAGCTGTGTATCAATTACTTTAACTTTTTACACAGTACTGAAAGATTTTCCCATTACCTCTATAGAATGGATTACTAGCATACAATCTGATGAACCATCAAAAGTGTTGAGCTTCCTGAAATATGAAAATGTGGGGGTTTATTGAGAAAACATCCTATGTGGCAGTTTCACATCATCCAGAAGATCCACTACTCTTCATTTTACAACTTTTTTAGGGTGCTGACTGTGCTGTGAGCTTACCTTTCTTTGACAGCTACATGCAAATTCTGAGCAAAAACGTCCTTCCTGAAGCCCTGAACATGAAAGGTAGAAAAGGGAAGGAAAATTGCCACTTGCATCCCTCTGCTGTCTTACCTCTCAGGACAGAAAATCATGAGAAAATGTTGTGGTTGTTGCTGTGTGCTTTTTTTTTCATTAATATGTATAAATTTAGGAGAGCATCCCAGCAGATATTCTAAAGAATGTTGTTTTTTCTCTTAGATTTGCAGAACAGTATCCCAACACAATGCATGGTGATTATCTTAGCCGTGTGTATCTCCCCTACTTTTATAATTAATTTTAATACAAGGAATTTAGCATTGCTAATTGAAAAAAAAAAAAAAAAACACATGATGTTTTGACATTTTATTTCAATGCATTCACACGAGGGCCCCAGAAATGCAAGGAAGAACAAATAACTCCATATAAGCCATAACTCTGATCTGGCTCTTTAATGCAACTGTTTCAGAAATGTTACTGATGCCAATTTTTGAAACAGTTTAATATTCTCTACTTCAGAACAGTCAGTTCTTCAGAAAACTTGATGAACACTTAAAAAAAATATGTATTGAAGTTCAACACATAGGAAGGTAAATCAGGGTAAATAAAGATTATGGGAAACTCATGCTATAAGAATAAAAACATGAGCTATATATGGATACTCTATATAATGATATTAAATGCAGAAAATAGGGAGAAATAAAGCAGTAATGAAAATGAACAGGGCTGAAACCCCTGGATTTGGGATGTCAAGGCTCCATTATGCTACACACTACTTACAGTGTAATGCATAATATTCAGTATCCTGAAAGATTGACATTTTTAGCATTTGCATCTAAATGGATTTTTTTTTAAGAGAAAAACCCAACAAGTTACAAGTTTGCACTTAAACTGGAATCAGCTGGAAATGGAAAACAATCAGGGAGATGGAAGATAAAACCATTATAATAATTACAGGTATAAAATGTCAAATACAGCTTTCCTTCTAGTTTTATTTCCTCTGTCACTTTACTTTGGTAGATTAGGAAGACCTAATGATTTATATTTTCCATATTAAAGCCTACAAAATAATCTAATGCATTTCAATGCAGCCTAGATTGCCTTCTGGCTTTGATTGTAAGTACAAATGCTGGAGTATAGTATACTTTTACAAAGGCTCTGTTAGAGAAAGATAATCCTATTCCTGGATGGGAAAGAGTATTAAGCAAAGAATGCTGCTGCAGTAAATTTTAAAAATAACCATCATTTTACAAATAATCGTCATTTTACGGAATAGTTTTCTCTTTAAATTTTTCAGGAATTACTTGTTCCTTCATGTTTTGTTCAATTTTTCTGCTTTGCTGGATTTCAGAAGAATCAAACTACCTCTCTTTTTTTACTTTACTGCTACTTAAGAAGTGATCGTAATGTCACAATACCATTATCTTTATTTCTGTTGCCCTCCTTAAGAAATTAGACTTATTGATGACGAAAAAAAAACAAAAAAAAAAGATTTCTTTCAGCACTGAGATGCAATTTGCAGCCATGCAATTTTTTATGACAGGAAAACAATAAATGTCCACTAAGATTATACAGAGATACTGAATCAGCCTGAATTCCATTTAAACCTTTCAAAACAATTGAAGAACCACAGACCATTTGGGGTTTCACACTGGAAATGTTTGCCATTAGTTGAAAGCTTAATCAGATATTCTTTTCTCCCTACTTGTGGTGATCAACTCTTAAAAATACCAAGTGGTTCATCCTCTCCTTTTTTGTTACTTAAGCATTTAAAGTGTTATTTGAGTAACACGCAGAATGTCAAAAGAACCAGAGCTATTTCTTGCCACTTCAAATCAGTTCCTTCATGTCACAGCCACAGCCTGTGTTTTAGAAGTCTGCTTGCACTCTGGTTTTCATCTATGACAGGCTCATATTTTGGCAAGCCAGGTGATCTTGACAGGTTGTCCAAGTGGCTCTCAGAGCCTGAAGTGAGCACAGATATTCCTAGATTTATCCAGGTCTAGTTTAGTCATAGTTTATGTGAAATATCAGTATGCAGGAAGCTGGTATAAACTAGCAAAAAATGTTCTTCCTTTTTGTTGGATCTCAATATCATCATTTTAAATGTTTTTGTATAGATAAACAGAAAATTATGTGTCTGTCAGTAGTCTAAGACAATGTTACTGGAACAAGTAATTTAATATCTTAAAATGGTAAATCTTGAGGTTGTGAATAAGAGCTAAACTGGATTTTTCAAGGGCTTTTTTTTTTTTTTTTTTTTTAATATTAATGTGTGTTTTGCACATAGCAATGTATATCTAGAGCCCCTAAAATGTAAACCATGATTCACCTCTAAGGCTCTCATGGCCATGCTTATCTTCGACTTTCTTTTTCCCTCTTTTTTGTCTATTCTGGGTTGGCAAAGTGTTAAAAAGTTCAGATAAATATTCTGATTCCCCTTGTTGCCTCAGTCTTTCAGTCAGTACCTAGAAGGATACTTTCATTTTTGATCAAAGTTGAGGTTCTGATCTTACTACATCGTGCCTGGACCTCCAGCAGCTATATCTGCCATAATGATATGATTTATTTATTTCCTTTCTAAACAAGTATTACATGGAATTAAAAAACAAACTTGCAATGATATCATTAGACATTGAGAACTCCCACACTATTTTATTGAATTAAAAGTTCTTTAAGTATCCTGTATAGACAGAAGTCAGTGAAGATGTGAAATAATGACAACAAAAGCAAATGAAGACAGAGGAAAGACATAACTGAGTTTCACAGAAACTGTATCCTCTAATCTGTTTCATGGAATAAAAATCATATTCAAAATATGATAAGACTAATCAATAACTGACAACATCAAATTTAGAGATTTACTAGTCTGGAGTTTCCATGCTGTCACTTTGGTGCTGGTTAATGGATGTTGTTTGTTCTTTTTTTCTCCAAGTATTTGCATTTTCACACGAGCAAAAGAAAATCAAAGAAGTAGGACTTATTTGCCCTGGGGAATAGTGTAAAGAAAAAGATAATCGTATTCTGCCAAAAGTCCCTTCACCTCCACAAAAATATGGGCGGACCTAAAATCTACCTCGCTATTCCAAAACTTGCCATTCTCATCTTAACAGCATCAGCTAAAGGATTTTTTACGAAAAAAAATCACCCAAAACCCAAAAAACCCAACAATTAGTCTAGATGTAAAACTATGAACACAACAGCGTTTTGCTTTTTGTACATCTGTCTTATTTTAATTTATTATTTATATATTTACTTGCTAGCTGTGTTCCTGTTTACATGACTAACCCCTTATTTTTTCAGAATTCCAAGTGATTAGGTAAAAGAAATATATGTAGATGTAATATGGAATTTTTCTTCCATTCTAAGAATGTGCAAGCACAAGCTGTTTCATAGAGATTTTTGACTCCCAAGGTCCCCAGCTTCATCTCTTTCCCTGCCAAGGTCCTGATGCTACTTCCATTCAGCATTTAGTCGTAGTTATTTTGAGTCAATACATATTCCAGATATACGGAGACAGCAAAATCTGCAGAGCTGCAGGAGGAACATCCTGACAGGAGATAGGAGACAAGAGCTAACTGGAAGATAAGGCTCTGAGCCCACCACCTACTCTCACAGCATCACTTCCTTTCTCCATTTATATCAGGACTACTAAACTCTCAGAAGGAGATTCTTTTCTTCCATGAAACTGTCGCAAAAATATCCTGAAAAGAAAATCTTTAGTGATAAATGGGGGTCATTTATTGAACAAGTTTGTTTGTAATTAAGTTGAAAGACCATTTACATGTCAGTGGAGATAAGTATGTACTCGTAATTCTGTGTGTACTTCTCTGTCAGCAGTGATAACATTATTTGAACCAAACCAGTGCTACTTATTTAGGCACAAAGTTCATTTGTACAAACCAGTGTTATATGATGAGTACAAAGTACATCAAGTGAAATTCTACAGTTATGTGGGGATAATTTTTGGAATTTTTTTGTAAGGAATTCTGTAACATCAAGCCTGAATACAGACACATACTGAACAGAGGAATAGATGCTGTGGAATTTGACTGAACGTCTGACAATTGAGGTTTTTTTAATGTCTTGTTTTTACAGCAGTATAATGACAAAAAAGATAGCAGTGGAACTTCTAAGGAGGTATACTAGAGTCTTTGCTGTCATTAAGTGATCTTTAGATCATAGAAAAGAAACCCCATACATTTTCTACTACATAGCCCTTCAACTTATACCCACAACAGCATATGAAACAGAGTCACTGCCCCTAACTAAACTCCTCGAGGTTCCTTTGGTTGATTGGTTTTAAACGGAAAAAGAAGAAGAAACATCCACGGCTCTATCCTTTCAGTGCAGACTTCAGAGCAAAAAACACTGCAAATTACTCTTCACTCCTTCTAAACATTGAGCCAAAATCCTTGCAATTCTAACATGGAAGTCACAGCAATGCTCCAAGTAATTGCAGCTGACAGGGGAGAGCTCAAATGCTGGAATGTTTAGCTAGATCAGGACCAGAAGGCTGTATACCTTCCATGATCAAATTCATACTCATTAGAGAACTACAGAATTAGATTCAGTTCATTATACTGCTGTTGATGTTCTTTGGGGGAAAAGGATATAGATTTGCTTGGTCTGAAAAGTTGGTAGGTATTTTATTGTATCTTTATGGTATTGCTAATGTTTGATTTTGGTTTTAACTAGGAATGTGTCTCCTGCTGTATTTTCTTCAGGTGATTCACTCTATTCCTTAGAACTCATATAGTTCAACTCTGGAAACTGCATAAAAGTTACCTACACCTGTGGGTGGCTTGGATTGTGGGATGCGTACTTAAAACAGTATTGTGGATGTGTTTTTACACTTCAATGAGTTCTAAACATGTTGCATTGTGCTAGTTATGCAAAATATTTTACTGGGTTTTCACAGGAGCTTCATTTTATGCTTATTGCCAAGAGGAATCATATTTCATTTCCAGAAATTACATTTGAACCAGCAGTAGAGAACATAAGGTTCTTCCTGAAGGATGTCATCTTCCCTATGCCGTGCTTATTATAGTAAACCATACACAGGCATTAATGCACAAGGGAAAGAGATCTCCTTAACATTTAGAAAGTCAAGAACAGAGTGGATATGTAAATAACACATTTTTGTTTCATACCATTGACCAAATAATTGGTTTAATGCAAACAGAAGTACCAGTGAATCGCTTTATTAAAACGGCATACAAAAACTAACAAAAATAGCATGAGCAGAATTAAATATTCATTTATCCCCTTAATATTTCTTTTTGTTTCTTTTAACAAGAGAAAAAGAATTTTTTAGAAGTTTAGAAGCTATTTGTAATATTACAGGTATCCACAGCAGCTTTTAGTTTGCAATTAAATCTGAAGAGAGCATTAATCTTCGGTAGTGAAGGGCTGTATTCACTTCCCAAGTTGCTTGGTATCCACATACAATGCCATACTCTTTGGGGCGAACGTCCTGCATCTCTTTGCTGGCATTCTTGCATTGAATTTTCCCCACTTCCCTCAGAACAGTCATTTGAGCTACGGAGGGAGGGAATCTGTACACAGAATGGTGCTTAACTTGCTGTCGTGACTGGGGGAAAAAAATAAATTGTTCTCAGCTGTAATGAGAATCTGAAGGAAAGGTTTGGTCACAAGGTGCTTCTAATCTTCATCCTCCTCTGATTTGGAGATGAATGTTTAATTAGCAAGCAACTCATATAACTCATTCTCCTTCTATATGATAACAGAAAAGAAAATCTGGGGGTTTGATCGTAATTTTTTTTTTTTTTTTTCCTAAAAGAACCCAACTTTTTGACCAATTTAGAGAAATGCTCAAAACCCAGGTCAATGTTCTCATGGATGTATAGCAGACTGGCTACATCTGGTCGTGTTCCATCTTGAATCCCTTCCTGCAGAGTAATACAGCTCTGCTAAGAAGGGTGAAAATTTCTTGTAACATCCCATATCCTCATGAATATTTCCTGGAATAAGAAAGTATTTGAGGATATGAATCCCTCAGGCTGAGATTTGCATTCTACTAAAACCTTTAATGTCATGGATTCACATAGTTGTGTCTTTAAGTACAAGACACTACAATCGTTCATCCATGTAAATAAATGTCTGTTGGCATTAAATAACGCGATGACCACCAAATATTGGAGGGTTCAGGAGGCCAATAGTCAGAAATGGTAACTGTATGGATTCACAGAGATATCATTTTAACATTAAGACATTCAAGTCTGCCAACTGTTGGAGATTTTTTCTGAAAAAAAATTAGTTTTCTGATAACTGAAAAGTTACACAAGTCAGTCCCTTTAGACCAGCTTTGGCAAGCATCCTTTTCCAGGGAATTTGTGGCTAACTATGTCCTTAAATCCATTCTTTAATATTTTATCAAAAGTTTTATTTCATTTTCATTCAAGTACCAATACTGGATGAAGCTCAGATTCTCCTTTTATTCCCACTGTTTGACAGCCCTTGAATACAGACAGTATTTTATGGAAATGGTTCATTACCCACAAACAAAATTATAGGCTTTGGCTCAAATTCTTGCATGTCCTTACAAAAAGTATCTTCCCTAACGTGAAGACAAAAGCAATCTCAAATGTGCAAGCAGTTATGCAAATATTTTCTGATGGATCAGAAGAGACATTTGTAGTGGTGTTTCAGATCCCTGGTATTCTGTCCACAGGACTAAAATTCTTCCTATCATTTTAATAGCGTTTTTTTTTTTGTAATTATAACACTTTAAAATGTGAGACAATTAGAACAGTTAGTTTTTTGTCTTCTGTGTGTTTGATCATACATTGCAAAAGTAATGTAATGTTTCTATTTTTAAAGTTGTACTGACCCCAATGTCATATTTGCTTTTATTTCGTTTCTCGCATTTCAACACCTACAGACATCTCTATTTTCATAGTTCTTTTCTACTTTGAAAGATATTCATTCCTTTTGATTTCAGAGAAAAAGTTTCTTTCACCCAATTTTGCAAATTACTTCTTAAACTGAACAGAGAATAGAAACCTTCCATTGATGTATCTTTCTAGTAGCTTGAAATGCACTTTCAAAAAAAGAAAAAAAAAGATTCATGTTTTCAGCTGTATTTCAGAGTTCCATAAAATGGCTAAATTATTTATACAGTTCTTTGTCATAATCTCATTTAGAAGAATTTAGACTCTGAATGTTCTATTTAGCTGTAACTGTTCCTTTTGTTAAATTTGATTTAAAGTTTGTTATTCTTTTTTTTTATAAAATTATGCAGTCAACAAACTGATCTCTTACATTTGACTTTGATGAAATTAGCTATTGAAAAAGATCATATTAAAAAAGAAAGGCAAAAATGGAAAATATTTTTCCATTACTTTAGCATGCAAGGAAATGAATGTGGTTTTTTTACAGCTCTGTAGTAGTAAACAGAAGTTGTTTATGTAACACAAACATTTTTATCCCATATTCAGTATTTATTTTCTGTCCCTTGAGGATGCTAAGGAGAATTTTGGGGGTAGATTATCAGCTGTTTAGGTCTGTGTAGGTGCTGCTGATTATTAAATTGGTGTTCATCCTGTTTCAGATGTGCCATCAAATCCGTACGGAGTACGAGTTTTAGAGCTGTCCCAAACCACTGCCAAGGTTTCCTTCAACAAGCCCGACTCGCATGGAGGTGTTCCCATCCACCACTACCAAGTGGATGTAAAAGAGGTGGCCTCAGAAACCTGGAAAATAGTTCGCTCCCATGGAGTTCAAAGTAAGCATAAAAAGAAATAAATGCGAGCATTTTAAGAGAAAAGAATGCCCAGGGAAAAGGCTGCAAGTTTATGCTAATTACTTCTTTGTTCGTCTTAGTCCAGTAGCTGTATTTTAATGTGAGTGTAGACGTCTTTTCACCAATTACAAATCTTATTGTAATTTTGTAAAAGTCAACTGTTACTTTTGCGTTTTTAAAAAGTTTACAAATATTTTTCGTTTCTCACTGTCCAGCCAAGTAGATACAAAGAATACTTTTGAAGATATAAGTTTCAGAGAGTAGAAATCAGAGTTAGTTTGAGAATGTGCATTATGTGCACAGTTAATTATTTTAAGTAATTTCTTATGTAATATTTAATCCTAGGCATTAATTTCTGGTTTTGAGCTACTTGGTGAACTTTCTACATACCTGTTAATATTCATGATTTCAAAAGCATATCTTAATTGCACTTCTCTAGGCCCAAAAGAGAATAAACCTCCCCAAAGGCACAAGTTCTTTAGGTACCTGCTGAGGAGGAGTGTTTATACAGAGTAATGTTAACAAAATACATTCAATAGACCAGTAAGCCCTTGCATCCAAATTTACCTCTTGGTACTTTTAGTGCAAGTTAAAGCAGCCCCAACATTCTTCTGATTTATACAGCAGGAGGCTTTGAAACTACCAGCACAGTTGTGGAACAGAATAATGTATCAAATTATCCATTATGTGTCAGCTCTTTCCCTTTCACATCCCATAATCCAGAGACAAAAATTCTGCACTAAACAGAATATGTTCTGAATTACAGAATTATTTCCAAGGGACATATAATGAACATGTAGTTAACAGGTATTCAAAGAAACATATAGTGACTCTTTGTCTTTTATTCTTCACAGCCAAACACAGTAACTGTGTGTATAAATGTAATACTGTAAATCATAGTAACATTCATTTTATTCCGGTATAGCTTATATTTCTTTCAGTACTAGAAGATCTAAAGAAGACAATGTATTTCCTCTGTTTGCAGGGCAGCACATTAATAGATATTAATGCACTTCTTCCTTTCTTTTCACGTAATGGTTCAGACCAAGTTTAAAGCTTTTATTCTTGTGTCTTCCTTCAGTGAATTGAGAATATTTTTTTTTTTTTCTATATAACTATAATGTATCAAATACTAAAACCTGATGTGGCCAGTCTGTGTGGTAGTGTGCAAAGGACTCAAATGAGTACAAACCCAGTGACTACAATCGCACAGATGCTTAATGTAAGTGTAAAACCAGAACAAACAAACAAACAAAATGATCCACAGTGTTAACTTTGTACAAAACCTTGCTCTCCATAAAACTTTCTTTCCAATTATTTCTGTTGATATGAATTTTATGAAAATATTAATTGATTATACTGAGAAATATGTGTAATTTGAAAGACCCTTGTTGCTATTAGAGTTGACTGGAGTTGCCACATTTCAAAAGTTCCACTTTCATTTTGAAACATCCTTCCAGCATTGAATGTTTTTAAGTTGCTGCACACAGGTAATTTGGATGTTTCTGTATAACTTAATTGATCTTGGAGTTATTTTAGTACAAAATCTGCTTGATTTCTATGGTGATCTATTCTAAGATCAGAGTAGAGTGACAGATACAAATACCTGCTGTCTTTTTGCAGGCTACCACTGTGAAGTAGATTGTGAATATTGAGCATCTCTGCTGCCAATCCTACTAATATTAAATATACAACTTATTTCAGAAAAAGTCTGTATTAATTCCTACATACTGTCATATTATTCTTCCGTGTCTTCCTTTCATGCAAGTTGCCTGATTAGTTAATTCTTCTTAAGTTTTCAGGGGATATACCATCTTGCAGGCATGTATTTTCCTCTTAATTTCATTTTCCCCCAGTTGTACGCTGAAAGGTTTTGTTGAGAAAACAAAACAGGTCACACTGATTTTGGACATATTAAAGATACCTCCTAATATCATGTATTATTAAAGACTGCTCCAAGGGATGACAAAAAGTAAGAACTATCAAAACAATCTGAAAAGTCATCTGGGTCTGCAGAGGGTTATGTAATAAACAGACAAATAGTGAGAAGACAATGGCCAACATTAAAAATTAATACTAGATTAATAATTAATTCAGGATGTTTTCTGAAATCTCTATTGGTATACCTCTGCATATCCTCTGAATTCCTCTCTGTACTGTTTTAGAAACCAAAATGTACTGCAGATTGTTAAATATTTGCTAAACAGGAAAAATCTTGGTTTCGTAAATCTCATTGGTGCTACATTATCTAATTTGATTGGGAAGTCAAAAGGAACCTGATTGCATTTATTTTAAGTTCTTGCATATATTCTATAACAACTTAAAAAATTGTTCTATTTGTGAGGTTCTGTAGGACCAAACCAGAAAAATAAGATATATTAACAAAACACAGACTGAACAATCCAGAACAGAAAGAATCTGCAAATGGAAATGTCAAAAAACTATAGTAATGTCCTTTTTTAAAAACAAAATTATTCTAAATGTAACTGGAATATTTCTGGAATATTCACATTTTGCTTGTTTCCTGAGCATTCAGTGGGTTTTAGCAAGTTTTCTAGAACACCTCTTTAAACTTTTCTCCATTTATGTTTTAGCTACTTAGAGTGTTGTGGTAAGGAAGCCTTGAGGTATCCTCTCCAAAATCCCTGTTTTCAATTCCTGCAAGAATTTTCAGAGGATTTTATTAGTTTGAAGGCTTTTTTTTTCTTATTTTTAATACTTCTTGAGATATTTAAGTTACTTTTAAGTATTCTGAATGACAATAAAAGTTAAATGACTTTGAGACAGTTTTTTATTCTGCTTAAGTAACTAAGAATCACTTTCCTGCCATGCCTCAACTTCTTCTTAGCTGAGTGAGGAGGATGTTTAGAATGCAGTCAGTTTTCTGTACTAGGATTTGTAGTTGGGTCATCATAATTTCCACGCTCAGTCAATATTCCTTAATGGAAACAACCCCACTTTTTCCATCTGTTCACATTTTAGGGAGAGGTTTATGGCTAAGATTCAGATGTAAATGCTGTCTAGACAGGGACAGTTAACTGCTTGCACATCTCAAGTGATGGTGCATACATAACATATGGGTCATGATTTTTTCCCAGCAGTCAGTGATGAAATATTTTGAAATTTTGCAGATTTTTTTTCTTTTTAATCAGTCTGATTTAACTCAGGAGTGGTAAAACTGCAGATCTTTGTTGCCACAGCGTACATAATGTGTAAATTCCAAACACACCTTTCAAGGGAAACAGGCAGAAAAACCTACATGCAGGAGAATGTTGTGTCTGGGAGACTGTTAGAATTTCAACACAGCGATTTTTCAAGGCTAAACTGGGTCTTCTGCTCCTTCTATACTGTGACCTAAAGGGATAGTGTAATTGTCTTCATACAGTCACACAGAACAGCCATAAACTGATAAAATTAATGAAAAATGAAACTAACATCATTAAAATGTGCCTACAGAGGTAGGTTTATGAATAAGCATTAATAAATGATTAATAGATGTTTCAAAAAGTTTTTGAAAGTAATTGGTACTAATGCTAACAAGTCATTAATTTTCATCTGATTATGATCCAGTAGCTATGTATAAAACCTTTTGCAAATAAGATTATAATTATTTTATTTATATGAAAATCACCATAGATGCTTACCAAAGTTGCTAGGCATTTTTTGGTGATCAATCATCCAGTAAATACAAATAAGTTTAATCAGGACAATTAAGCAGTATGAAATGGATTCTATGCAAATCTGTTCAAACAATCCTGCAAATCTCTTCATTTGCTGTTTTCTTCAAAGAATCCCTCTAAAGGTGACTTTTGTCTCAAACTTTACTAGACTGAGTCGTTTTCAGAGCAAATTAAGGAGAAAATCACAGTCTTGGATCTGTAGCCAAGAATATCTCTTTCCCCATTCGCTCCCCTTTGTCTTTTATAATGAAGAAGATTTCATTTGAAAGTCTGTGCTGATTGCAGCTATTGGGAGCACAGAAAGTGAAGCAATCATTCTGATGCACCAATTTCAGACTATTAAGGAATGTAAAGTCTTAATCAACACTATAGCAGTTCACCAAGAGATCAGTGAGCAAATGGCATGAGGTTTTTCTGCTCTTGGTAGGTGCTCTTCTGAATATGAAAATTGCTTTGTGGCAGGCTGCCTGCACATCTCTGTGTAGTGTCACTTTACAATCGGTTTTCTTGTGGACCAGAGTCCCAAGTGGAGCTGGATATGCTTGAACAGATCAGGCATTTATGGCCCTGTCAGTAGTGCAAAGAAACCCACTAATCCTCAATAGCAGATACGTCAGGGTTCGTTCTCCAAGGAGAGTTTGCATCCTTTTACCCAGACAGCTGGTAAGTCCCTGAGCGTGGGATGTCACCCACCCACCCTCAGGAAGGGGATGGCCACTGGTGAAGAGCGTTGCTTTTGTAGACACAAAGAAACCAGTGAGAAGGTGTGAGACGCCTGTGCTGGGCAAAATTGCCTTACCGTGACCTTCTGAACAATTTTATTTTTAAAGAAAGGGCATTGACTGATCTGTTTCTGAGCAATCAACAAAGACTCCATCAGAAAAAGCCTGCATTATTTTTCTCCTTTCAAGCAGTATCGAGTTTTCCAAGGAAGAAACAGGATAGAGTCTGTGGGATTCAGTTCTTCACATCCATTCAGTCCCTCAGAAACCACCACTGGTGTAACTCTAAGAGAGAAGCCATCAAGGTCTTGTTTTGTTTTACTAGCATTATAGACATGGGTAATTCTGGTTCACAGGCAGCAAATAAATGCATTTGTAAAGAAAGGGCCACTGTGGAGGTGTGCTTGAAACCCAAAAAAGTGTGCTCTCTGAAAACACTTGGAGGTCTTCACCAAGAATACAAAAAAAACCTTGATTTCCTTCATTCTTCTGTTTACAGTTAGATAACTAGACAGAGAAACATGTCAGTGGATCCTTCTTTTCAGAGCGTATGAGTGAAATACCAAGGGAAAACGGTCTCTGTATTTCTAACGCCACTCAGTTTGGTGGCAATAGAACAATCCAATCCCTTATTAAGACTACTGTGCAAATTAACCTATGGGATATATGGATGGTTGGCATTCTTACAGAATAGAAATACACATTTGGGGATTTGTGTAACCAACACACACACACCTCCTTTGCTTTCTCTGAACTTCTTGTGTTTGGAAGTTCTCAGATTTCAGATAATTTTTTTTCATGTCTATTTTTAATATTGCATTTTATAAATTTTTATAAAATATTTGGTGAAATTGTAATGTATTTTTAATTTTTAAAATTAAATTATTACTATTTTATATAAAACTTCAATAAATAAAGCAAGTCTACTCATTTCTTCTGTTTAGAAAAATTTGAAAAAGTTTATATGTTTCCTGAGTTTGTAAGGAAATTGCTAAAGTAGTATTGCCCAGATAATTTAGAATTTCTTATATTATTAACAAATTCTATCATCAAATGACTGAAGAAGTGCATATAACAGGGGTTACAGGTGGTAAAGATGCATCATCTTTACAACTACGCCTTTCAAAGCATATTATTATTAAATCAATAAAATTAAAAAAGGAGGATAAAATTATAGTTTAGGAAAAAAAAGTGGCTTTCAATCATTCATGTGTAAAATTCGTAAAGTCATGGTAGAAGAAGATACAGAACCTGTTATGAACAAACCTGCATTTTTTACATAAGGTATTTTTTACCTTAACATGTTTGCCTACAGGTATATTAACATAAAATTAATGGTAGTCACTTTAGAGACTGGTGAATCTAAGGATGTTAATCTGTAGTGATGCCCTAAAAATAACTTACTTAAAGTATTAGGTACTCTGACGTAATTTTTAATACTCAAATTTCGAGAAGCTACTGAATGTGGCAACCTAATAGTCTTCTTAACTTTGGATTTTAAAAACCAGAAATGCCTGAGTTGTTAATTTTTCTGAAAACTAAGAGAAAAAGAAAAGAAAAGGAAACCAACCAACAAACATGCCCACCAAACTGAAAAACCCAAACCAACCAACCCCCAAACCACACAAACTAAAATCTCTGGACTTTACTGGCATCTCTAGGTCTTGTTTTGCTTTGGTTTGGTTCAGGTTTTTTTCTGGATGTATTCTGTTGACTTTCAAATAATTTAGAGAAAATATTCATGGAATTTAGCAGTTGTAGGATATTCACCCCCCAAAAAAATTCTACAATAGAAAAATTGTATCAGCTGAGTTATTCCAAAACCAGGAATTGGAAGAAAAAAATCAGGAAATGAAGATGTAATAAAAGCTGCTTCTTTTAATCTATTATTGTGTTTTGAGTTTCAGGGGTCAACAGTGTTTTTTCTTTTGATATTAGAGATTCCTCTTTGGATGGCAGGAGGCAGAAGCTTTATGAAATAATGGGTCAAGTATAATATGATTCAATTATGAATGTATTACACATTAATATATTTCATGAAGTGAAATCAAAAAATGCCAAAGATACTTTATCAACTTATATTTATACTTCTTTATTGAATATTTTATTAAAGGAGACAATAATTTTCAAATCTTTGCAATAGAATAATTGGGCTATATGCAAAGAGCAGTTTAATATAAATGTTTTCACAACTTTTCATTACAACTCAAAATGAAAGTATGGAAAATATTACAACCTAAGAAATGGTAAAAACTTTATTCTTTGTACAAACAAAGAAAATCCATTGACAGATGGACTACAAATGGCATTAATTAATTAATTTACATGTGTGAAAAATAAGCATGATATAAGGAAAAAAACACTAAAATTTGTACAGCATTTTCATTTTATGCAAATTTAAGAATAATAAATGTAATATTTCTTCTTTAGCTATTAAGGTGTTACGAGACATCAACCACTATTGCCTGTATTTGCTTTCAGCATAACTTTTTGTTTTCTCTCTGGTTCTTGACAAGTTGGAGATTAAACCTGAAATAAGTAATCCTTTGTCACTTCATATTTCAGCAGTTTCTGCTCGTTCTCTTTTTCATCTAAGTGAATTAAATTTCATGTACTTCATGAAATCCTAGGATAGTTTAGAAAGAAAGGGACCTTGTGATCATCAGCTCCAACTCCCCCAGGCTGCAGCAGAGCCAGCTTGAAAGTTTCGTTAGGTCTTTGTCCTGAGTTTTGAATGTCTGTATGAATAGAAATTCCATATTTGGTGGTTTATTTGCAAAATGGAAGTTTTTTATAAAACCAAGTCCTGTCTGTATTGTGTTTTTCTCATGCATTTAACTGGGGAGTTTAGGCATATTATGGTAGCTAAAAGATTTTCTATTACCCAAGATACATGTTTAACTTTCTGTGCTCTGTGTTATGCCTGGTACTGATGTTTGTTTTACTGCACATGTCCCTAAATTTAAAGGAAGTCCTGTACATGTCAGTGTTGATAAGGGAGTCAAAACCTGAAGTTCTCTGTCTCTGTGTTATGCTTTTAACTTTTGAGTTGTTTACACCAGTGAGAATGTATGCATGATGTAGGCAACTCTTACTACAAACGTTCTAGTAAAAAAAACAAACAAACAACAAAAAAAAAACCCACAAAAAAACCCACAAAAAAACAAAAAGCACCAGGTCATTTAAAATAAGGTCATTCTATTTTCTACTAAACTTCATTTTCTGTCCTAAACCAATTGATCTAGATAGACATCATATGAAGAGACACTTTGTCAGAAGACATTAGAATTTTATTGAATCATAGAACGGTTTGAGTTGGAAGGGACCTTAAAGATCATCTTGTTCCAACCCCCTGCCATGAGCAGGGACACCTTCCGCTATCCCAGGTTGCTCAGAGCCCCATCCAACCTGGCCTTGAACACTTCCAGGAATGGGGCATCCACAGCTTCACTGGGCAACCTGTGCCAGGGCCTCACCACCCGCACAGCAAAGAATTTCTGCATAGTTTTCCACTGAGATTTTCAAAAACAACATTATGCAAAAAGATACTCCTTCTTATGGTAAAGTACAGCAGTTGCTGTAACTTAATCATGTAATTGAGAGGAAATCTAATAGATAGATCAGTTGGAATTCTCATGTATTACTTCAGATGGTAGGTTTTTTATTTGCTGCTTCTTTTGCACTGAACCGTGAAAGTACGTACCCCATTGATTACTAAACCAGTTTGCCAGTGTAACGATACTTCACCATTAAACCGGGAAGGCTTTCAAACGGGTTCCTGAGAGATTCCGTAAGATTCAATAATTTTCTGAATGAGTTCAATGATTAAGTAGAACATTTGTAGATCAAACAGAAATAACTTGCAAATAGCTTGGTAGACTAAGTCAGCATTCAAAATTACTTTAATAGTTGAAAACTTTAAGGCAGAATTCAATAATTTCTACTGCAAGCTGGAAAACAGAAGAAAAAAATGCACTCATTAGCCTATTCCAGAGGGAAAATACATCTTTGGTAAGTATTTGAGACATTAAATTCTTTAGCATGTCTGTCAGATTTGGCTCCCTATGACATGAATTATGTTCAAATCACGCTTGAAGAGTGTCTATGCCTTTCTGAAATATCATGTATGTATTCGACAAATTTAGAGGTACCTGAAGTCTCAGAGGTTTTTGTACCTGTTTAATGATGCCATAAATCATTCAGAAGATATTTTTTGATTTTGAATAGAGCTTGAGTCTGGTTCTTCATGTAGCAGACTCTTAGGCAAGCAGTTTAAGAACAGTGAAAACATGACTGAAAAAACCCTGTAAAACTAGGACCCAGAAAATATATTGTCCCTTTATCCAACTTGTCTGTTGTGTCATAATGAGTGTCACACTGTCAAATTGACTGGAATTAGTGGTTTAATTTAAGAAATTGCTATTTTCAATGGGTAGTAATTGATAATATTGTAAAAAAGAAAGTACACATCATTCCTGATTTCAGTTAATGTATTAATGATACTATTGCTAAGCCTAAACTCATGGGATTTTTTTTTCCAAAGAAACTGGATATTTAGCTTGATTCAAAAATAATTTGCTCAGTTTTGAAGAATGCAGGAATTGTATGTATGTTATTAAGCTTAGTGAAGTAATACACAATACAAATAATACGAATAAAAAGTCCTTAATTTTTTAAAAAAGTCTGAATTCTTGGGATAAAATAGTATGTTGCAATTTGCCAATACAATTTTCTATTGCAAATTGCCATTAAAAAAAAAGAAAAGTGAAAGAATGGATGCAATTTTATAATCAATACAGATTACTATTAGATGGTAGGACAAAGACTACTCGTCATTCAATTTAATTTGTGTAAATACCTGCATGTAAGGAAGTTATTTAGCCCTCTAATTCTGTCTCTATACTATTTTTGGCCTCCATCCAACTTAATCTTTGCTGTAAAAGTCTCATGTGTGTGGAAAGGTTGAACTGTAAGTAAATGTCTTAAACTAAATTACATGGATGGATTAGAGAGACTGGAAAGCGAGAAGTGTAAAGGGAAAACTAGGTTTAAATATTTCAGTTTTTTATACAGACCTGAAACACCAGGAGACTGAGATGTACTTTTCACATTCAAAAATGAATAAAATGTCACGAGAAGTGAAGAAAACCCAGACAATTTACTGCACAGCATGAGTTCATTGCTAAAAGCAACTGTGTGTTATGCAGATAGAACCACTGCCAATATCTGAGCTTGCTCTTTTTTCAGAAGTTTGTAATTCTGTGTTCGTAATTGCATTTAGTCAACCAGTCAAAGTTCGCAGCAAAATGTGATTTATGTGTAAGTGTTGGGGTTTTTTTAAGACACAGACTTGAAAATCTGTAGGAAATGCAAGATATTTTGATTGCAAGAAGTATGTAGTAAATATTTTAATGAGCAATCAAATGAAGACTTGGGTGTTCCAAATGTATTTCACCTGATGCTCTTCTATTGTGTTAACTCCTGCCTACTCCCTATTTAGACATTTCAGGCTTTTCATGGTTGCACATTCTCAAGTAAATTTGCACTGAACATGCTGACCTGATGTAAAGGTCTTGCTGATCTGGCTCATAAAGGTAAATCCTGTTAAGTAAATAGTGATGCAGTGCAATATTGGATGTGAATAACTGATAAATGAGACTCATGGTGCAGCTGCAAATTTTGCCTTTCAAATCTCTATTGTATTCATCCACACTTACTTTACATTGCTGTCTACTTAGGAAAAGGTAAAGTACATTTATGGAATATTTATGTGTATATAAACTTCTGCTGCATTTTGTAATACAAAACAGAAAGGTGTTCCTGGATGACAGAGTGTTCTTGAAGTATTTTCAAGGTCACTGAATGACAGAGTAGTTATAAGCAGGGCTCTCCTTCTGCCACATCAAACTATGAGCAACAGGGCGATAGCATGGCCCTATCAGTATGATATTCTACAATATCTTTGAATTAATCCTCTCTTCATCGCCTTTTTTCTCTCTCCTTGTTTCTTTCTTCATTGGTGAGGGATAAAGTATAGTATACATGACGGGAATGAGGAAGAAAAAGTTATGAAGGAAAATTATCTTTGCATGCAAGAAGCAGAAAGGACAGTTCTTGAAATCATCATTTGTGTCAACCCTGATGTCTTTCATTTTGCAAGGAAGGCCATGAAAGACACATTTGGGATCATGTTTTGGTCCCTTTGTTTGCCACTGTGAGGATGGTTGCTTTGATGATCTCTGTCACCAGGAGCTGGTTTATTCTCACTTCAAATGGTGGTGCTTAGGTCTCTGCCACCTCCTGCACTGGGTAATAGAGCAAGTAGAGTCTCTTATTCTCATGCTTTCTATGTTCCAGAGTTGAAAATTGCATGGTTTAGAGTCAGAACTCCTGCTCCAGAACCTGTGTCTTAGGTAACTCCAAGGTCTCAGCAACATATGTGAGAAAAGACATGCAGATTTTGTATATGTTATTCTGTCTATTATTATTGGGATGCAGAATTATAACTAAATTGAACATGCTGGAATTTTGAATAGCAACCTTAACTGAGAGGCAAGGCTTGCTAACATATATGACTTTGTTTATTAAAAATTCTCTGCTTCTCTGAGCATGGTATTAGAAATTTTAATTCCTTTGTGCTCTCAGATATTCCTTTGGCTTATCATTAAGAATTCCTGAATTCTTTACATCTGTCTTGGAACATTGTAAGAGTCATGGTATATTCATAGTAATGAATAAAGAGTAATTAATTTTCTTGGGTATTTGAATCCATCTGGTTGAGAAATGGCACCTCTTATATAATAACATGGTGCAGTTTTGTAGTACTATAAGAAAACTAGTGAATTGCATGATACGTAAGAAAACTGGGGAATTACACAAAACATGTTCAATCTGTTGCAAAGTTTCATAGCAAAAAAAAATTTTGACTCTGCAGAACTTGGTTGACAATAGGAAGATGATGTGGTGGTTAAAAGTAAAAACTGTTGGCAATATTTTTCTTAGACTTTGAAGATATTTTCTATGAGGGGTTTTTTTGGGGGGGTTTGTTTGGGTTTTTTGTGGGTTTTTTTGTTTGGTTTGGGTTTTTGGCGGGCTTTTTGTGATAAAAAGATGTTTGGACCAGGAATCAGTTATTAGTTTAGGATAAGCTGAAAGTTCCCATCCAATATATACCCTGCTCTATTAAAAGCAGTCAGCAGGAGCTTGCCCATTCTTTAAATGGCAGTTGTATCACGCTAAAAAAACTTCCCTGCTCAGCCTTTTCAAAGAAAGATTTGAGTTCATTCTGTGAAGTCAGTCAAACGAAAACCAGCTCCAAGTAAAGCTGTGCTCCTGGGCGCGGTTCTGCCTGCATTGGCAAGTTCTGTTTGTCAGTGGCTGGTGATGTAGAAGAACAGAGTCAGTCTTGACTCAGATGGGAGAACTCAGACCCACCAAATGTCAATGTATTGCAGGAATCTGTCCCAAGGTCTCCCATACCTGCCTTTCTCAAGCAGTAATGTGGTCCTCAAATACATGGGAACTTGCCACACCATTAGATAACATTTACACATTCGACCTAATGTGTTCCAGGTGGAACTCCATGGAAACTACTGTGGGCTTCATGCTTGGAAGATGCGACACTGGTCTGTTATGAATTCAAGTGAGGCTTACCTCACCTTTTTTCCAAAGACCTCTTGTAACAAGGAATTCAAGGATAGAGCTTTGAATGTAGGAGACCTTTTTCAACTCCAATTTTGTGTTGTAATTTTGAAAGGGGATGTTGGGTCACAACAAGATGTCCATTGTAGGAAAAGCAGAAAAAAAGGCAAGAAAAATGGAAATGCAAGTTTTTCTGTCCTATAAGGCAGTGTAAGAAATTCTAGATTCTGACACAGATAGACTGAGACAGGATACAGTTTGATTTATACCACTAAAATTCAAGAAAGTGGTATAGCTGTCACAAGCATAGGAGAAAGCAAGGTGTGCACTCTTATCTTATCTCAGCTTTCCCCCTCAAATTATACTCCCTCCTTCAATAATCCAGGGTGGATTCCAGACCTTGATCTAAAGCATTTGCTGTTGCATTTGCTAAAATCTAACAAGGAGCATGTTCTTTGTAGTCTCCTAATAAATGGAATCCCTTAGAAGACCCTTTTATTTTCTGGGTTGTCTCCCAGTAAGCACTGTCTTTAGCCTTGATTGGTGTTCCAAAGGAGAAAAAAAAAAAAAAAACCTGGGATAAATGAAATGGTGTAAATTATCTTAATAATAAAAGCCTTAATTGGTCTTTTGCAATGAGATTAACACAGTTATTCCTTTACTACATATTGTGGTAATGTAATGTTCACTCAATAAAGCATCACTTAGAAGCCTTAATTCGACTGTCTCTATGTGTTCATATTAGCAGTGGAAGTTCAGGTGTATTCAGTGGCCTAGAAACTTCTTATGGGGGAATTTTAAAACTAATGTCTACAGAAAGTAAATTTGATTCATGGAAAGGTTTAACTTAATCAGATTTTATATTTAGCAGCGTAATTTGTACTACTAAAATTGCAGCTATTATAGTCACATAAATATTTAACAATGAACCCTGCTGAGAACATTAGTCATATGTTAGTGTTTTGTACAATACCTTCTTTTTGCATGATGAGGGGAAATATCTGGTAGAAATCCAAATCCCCATTGATTTTATCATATTGGTTTATTTCATAAAAAGTTTTAATTGTAGTCCTTTCCAAGTGACTGGCTGTTTCTTCAAGCAGTAGACTCTAGAATCCTTGCGTTAGGAACTGTGCAATAGTTTTTTAGCAGAGGAGGAAACAAAGATCCAGGAACCAATATAGTATTCATCTTTAATATTCATAAAATCAGGCAAAAGTTTGTTGGAAGGAACATCTGGAGTTTATCTGGTCTAGCCTGCCACTTAAATCAGGACTAGTGCCAGTCATAGATCAGGCCAAGCATGGCTATGTCTAACTCAGTCTCGACCCCCAAGGATGGAGATTCCTCACCCTCTTGTCTTGGTGTAACCTGTTTCAGTGCTTCATGCCTCTCCCACTTTATCAGTATTTCTAATATCTGCCCTTAACTTTCCAAGCTGCATCTTGTGGCTGTTGTCCTTGTTATGCTCTTCAGTGCTATTGAGAAGTGTCTCACACCATTGTTTGTATCTCCAGTGGGAATGGATGGAGGTGACTGTTCAACCCCCCTTGGGGGGATTTAGTCAGCAGACTAAATAACACACAGTACTATGTGTTGTTCGTATGTCCCAGACTCCCCTTGGTAGCTCTTTGCTGGACCTGATGTGGTTTCACAGAATCACAGAATATGCTGAATTGGAAGGACCCTCAAGGATCATCAAGTCCAACTCCTGGCCCTGCACAGACCATCCCCAAGAGTCACGTCATGTGCCTGAGAGCATTGTCCAAACACTTCTTGAGCTCAGTCGGCCTCAGTGCTGTGACCACATCCCTGGGCAGCCTGTTCAGTGCCCAACCACCTTTTGGGGAAGAACCTTACTCTAATACCGAACCTAAACCTCCCCTGGCACAATTTCAGGCCATTCCCTTGGATCCTGTCACTAGTCAACACAAAGAAAAGATCAGTGTCTGTCCCCCCTCTTCCCCTCACAAGGGAGTTGTAACTGCTGTGAGGTCTCCCCTCAGTCTCTTTTCCACACTGTTGGTTTTTTTTTTTGTTTTGTTCTGGGACACAAGTCCTGGGCTTGGTGCTACCAGCACTAACTAGAATGGGACAATAAACTTCCCTCGACCTGGTTCCAAGACATACATCCCTGTCTGCGTTGGTGTGCTGCACACACCACTACTTGAACCTTTCAGCCTGAGCAGAAAGACCCTTTCACCCTTGCCCCAAAGACCAACAGTCGTCTTTGATCTAATCAAGGTTTCTGCTGAGCATCTTGGTGCCTGCATGGATGAACATCAATGAATAGGATAAGACAGATGGGAGTCTGCAGTCTGCTGCTGCAGCTATTTTTCCAACTGTTGAACTATCTGGGGTTTGGGTGATGTGTTTTAAACTCCAAGAGTGTGATCAGTACTTCTAAGGACTGTGCCAAAGTTCATCAGCCTCCATGAGACCCACTTCCATAATTTTGATTGACTCAAGTTGATGCTTTTACATTTTGAGGTAGCAAATGATTAGCCATCAAGGAAAGTTGCTTAATTAAATGTTAAAATGCATCACAACACAGACAATCCTACGCACACACACAAAAAATTCATAAAAGTATTTCTTAAAACTTGTTCTAAAAGACTTGTTTATTGAATAAATGAAATGAAGGGCTAATGAGTACTGGGAGGAGACCTGACATTTTAAAGATTAAGTTATTCAAAGAGCATTTGTTTTTGAAATGCATTTAAATTCTATGTTTTTTTAAGCTTATTATGTATTTCCATTTTAGCCAATTGAATTGTATAAAGAATTGGTTCATTCCATGTGCCTTTTCTTTAGCTTAACAAGATCTTCTTACAGGGAATATCAACAGTTCCAAGGACTCTGTCTCCTGAATTTTAAATATAGGACTACCTAGTAAATTTTTGATTATCCATTATTTTTCCTCTCCTTTTCCTCTTCAATTTCCTTCTCACTTAGTATCCCTTTCCTATTCCTTCACTCTCATTTCCCTTTCCTTTAATAAATAAAAGTACCTTTTCTGGAAGTTGATTTCATTTTCAAAGAGCAGTTGGCTTGGTCATCGTAAAGGTGTTATAGGAAAATTTTGAAATAAAAACTTGGAGAAAAGGGTGGTAAAGGAATAGTAAAGGGAGTTTTATGAGGGAGATGGGTTAGTTTGTCTTGGGGTTTTTTTGTTTGGTTTTTTTTGTTTGTTTTTTGTTTTTTGTTTTTTTTAAATATACCGTGCCAATACTCAATAAAGCTTTGAGTACTTGTGTGTTTAATGTGTGTTATTACAGTGGAGAGAAAGAAGGACTTCTCACTGGCATGGTAAAAAACACATGTTGACTTTGCTCTCTGAGGAGAAAATGATTTTTTTTTTTTAAGTGATGAGGTATTTCTTGCTAAAAACTAAATCAACACCTAGTGTGTTTGCATACACAGCAATTAAATAAAATGTAATCAAAATACCAACCTAAGGTACTTACAAAAGGGTGATGCAGAAACAAGTGAACAAAAGGTTTGTGGTGTCAAATTTGAAGAAAGGGAAACTGACTTGTGGAGCAAAGTGCTGGGTTGTAGAAGAATATATCAGAGCTAAAGGAATCAAAGAGTAAAGAAAAATCTGAAAACTCACCTATCTCATTTTCAGTGCTATGATATGAAATATCAGGAAAGTTAGGACAAAGTAAGTATTATTCTATGAATAGTCAGCATATCCATATAAATTTTGTTGTATATTTGTAAATTCTCATTTGATATGCTGAGAAGGGTCTCTATCAAGGAGAAGCATAGCAAATTGGGATTAATTGTAAAGCCTCACACATTCTCCTAGAGATTTTGGCAATTTTTAATTATGGAAAGTTTGCTTTTACTAAAAATGTACTAAAACA
The DNA here is from genome assembly GCA_013396735.1 of Grallaria varia. Lineage (NCBI taxonomy): Eukaryota > Metazoa > Chordata > Aves > Passeriformes > Formicariidae > Grallaria > Grallaria varia. The sequence continues at coordinate 980 of VWZG01000007.1, read as the reverse complement.
GTATAATTAAAAACAATTCAAATTTTAATGAGAATATCTTCTCCTAACCTACCCTGTCTTACAGCACCACACCCAGTACCGTAAACCAGGAGAACTGGCTGTTATATTCCTGTCCTTTGGGTTAGGGTGTACTGTTATCCAAGTCATCTTCCACTTCAGGGAACTACAGAAAATAGCAGCTAAGGAACCTTGGTTAACAAACAAGTGAACTACAGATACACGAGGGAGCTATTTCTAATTAGCAAGAAATATTTAATAATAATCTAAAAGGATTTTGCCAGACACTGAAAGCAATGGAGAAATACAAAGCATTCCAGAGAGTTATAGGATAAAAGGAAAATTATTTCATTCATTTTCAGGATACAATATGTGTTTGAAATATAAATTCTGTTTTAATGGTGATGAGAAACAAAATCTTTCAAAGCTAGATAGATCCTAGTTGCTAGGATTGTTGATAGGATAATACACTAATCAGTGCAAGTGGCAGGATTTGTTCATGAAATATTCTATGTTATTGTCAAATTAATATAACTGAAAATTGTGAAGACAATATCAAGATAATATGGTGTCTTATCACAGTACGAACATCTTTTGTAAGCCTATAGGCTAAAAATATTACATACTTTCATGATTTTTCATTTTTCTTAATGCTAGTTTGCATAAATGATTTATTTTTTATGCAATTCGTGGAGGTGTGTTTCTGTTCTGAATAAGGTTATGGAAACAGTTTATTGTTACAACGATCCATCTCAGCAAATTGCTTTTCCTGGAAATTTTCTCCTAGTATTTTTTTCCTAAACTGTGTGCTCTCCTGTTACCTTGATTAAATACAGATTGAACTAAGGATACATTTTAAATAAATAAACCAGAAAATGCACTTCTAAAGAAAATCTATTCATTGTTATACCCAACGTTTGTTAAATGACAAACCTCTAGATTCATGCTGATTCTGTTTATTGTAAACTATATTGTCTTCCCAC
>VWZG01000006.1:36660-49152 GCA_013396735.1 Grallaria varia | reverse complement strand
TTTTGTCCCTTGCCTGTCACTACGGGGCGTTGCAAGTGTGGGCGAATCCTTCAAGCCTGTGCAGTGGATTTTTTAGTTGAGGCACAGCGTGCGTGGAACTGGCCCTACCCTTTAGTCCTAAGGTTCATCTGCCAGGTCCTAGCAAGCTTGGATGGTGGCAGTGAAATCCTCAGGATGTAGGTTTAATTAGAGTATCCTTCTCTTAGATGGATGGCCTTACAGCGCTAAGCGAGCTCCATTTTCCCGGGTTTGGAGTTAGAGTTGTCCTTCTCCTAGGATGGTTGCCAGGAGGCTGGCGAGCCCATCCTGCCCATGGACACACTTTGTCTGACCCTTCAATTGAGACCTGACTGGCATGGGAGACCCTACAGGAGGCGTAACCACCACCAGCATAGCTCACAACCTCATAAAGGCAGGCATGCTCCTCCCCCGTGACAAGGGGGTGTCCATGGAGAAGAATGATAATAATATTAGTAACAAGAACAACAACTTGAGACACATATTCCAAGGAATTTTGTTTTGGCAATGTTAGTCATTGTTTTCACCCTATGCCCATGAAATTTAATAATGTCCTGCAGATGCCTGGAAATACATCCAAACAAATATGCTCTCTTCCATGAAGAGATTAGCCAACCCACAGTTAACTAGGTTCTCCTTCTGGTATGTCTTAATGATGGGAATAACATGAAGTTTTTTCCCAGACGTGAATCCCTCTTCTGTTTGTCACTCTTTTTCACTGAAGATATACAATCACAACCTACCAACTCTTTCAGCACTTTCAAGATGAAGCAGCTTATGAAATGTTCATGCTGCTCCAGCTAATGAATTTAAATATATCCAGTTTCTTTAGGTACTTCTAAGGTGTTCATCTCTGCTGTTAGCTGTCTCACTCCTTCTCAGGCTATGCTGTTACATACAGCGGTCTGAAAGCAGGCAATGTCTATGAAGATCAAGACATAAAGGCACTGAGTTTTTTAGCCTTCTCCATGCCATCTCTCACTTGTTAGTTCCCCAACCTCATCAGCAAATCCACCTTTTCCCTGAACTTCTTTTTGCAATTAACTTAACTGCAAGAACCTTTTCTTCTTATCTCTAATGTCCCTTGCTAGGTTTAGCTCCAGCTGGGCTCTGTTCTTGAATTTCTGATAAATTCTATGCTTCTCTTTTGTTGTCTGTCGTTTCCATCTCTCCAATGCTGCTTTTTGCATTTTAGTTCAAAAGGTATTAACATATGTGTTAAAAGTAGGTCATACTCAAGATGAATAAGTATTAGACCAGGATAAAAACTTACCAAGTTTAAAGTTTCAATGACGTGAATATTCTGGTGGTGAGACAGAAATTCCAGAGTACAGAGGAGATAGTTTGAAAAAGAAACATATTACAAAGAAATATAATTACTGATACATCAGTGTGTTTTATGGCCCCATATTTTTGGGCAGCTTTTAATGAACAGAAATAGAAACAACAACAACAATAAAAACCACAAAAAAACTCCCAGATGACAACCTACAGAAAGATGAGGTCAAAATAGAAACTCTATATGCAGATGATTGAAAAGAAAATAAAAATCAGATCACTGATAATTTCCGGCACAGTGCTTTTTCATCTATTCTGTGTGGAAGCAAGGAGGCTGCTGCTTTGCTTCCCTGCATTGTTACAAAAACTGCTCTCCTGGTTTGCCAAGCTCACTGTGCTGTCTCAGTCTGGAACCAAAACACCATCTTTTGCTGTCATGCAGCCTTCCCTATGTGATAAAATGTAGTTCTCTGCCTTGCTGATTATCAGCTCTGTTATAGATAATGCTACCTTGCGCTGCAGTATTCCATTTTGAAGTGTGGTGTTCTCCCCTGCTTGTCTCCCTTATGAATCACCCATCAGAATGAAATTTTAGTTTACCACTTCCAGTAAGACTTTTTGTGTGGTATGCAGTCTGTAAAATTATTATTGGTTCTAATTTTGCATTTGAGTAATGGGATATTGAAAGTCCTGGAACTGCAAGGTAGTACTCTGCTTTTCTTTAAAGAATTAAAAATATCCATATTACAAAAAGTTGTATCAAATGACAAGGAAGGAATAGAAAGAGTATTTCACTGATCTTATCCATTTCACCTTGAAATTAAAAAAAACACAAGGGTTTTCTCCAGCAAAGTTATAATGTCAACAATATGTTACTATTGTTGTTACTGTTGTTATTATGAAATGTAAAGTAATATAAATTTTAGGTGCTTTATCTAAGTAGAATACAGTACTCTGAATTAGTCAGCTAGGTTCTCTGTGGAATTAAAAAAAAAAAATCTATGAAAAAAAGTAGAGATCTCTGGAAAAAATCCCATAGGATATGGCCTTGGAGTTAAGAGGAATCCAGGAGACCTGGGAGCTGGTTGGTGTTCACCTCCTCCAAGCTCAAGAAAGCTTAATTCAAGAGAACAGGAGGAAATAGGCACAACTAAACAAACATGAAATTCAACCCAAACAGAAGAAAACACTTTTTTTTCTTTCCTATGAAAGCAAACACTGGATTAGGTTGCCTAGAGAGGTCGTGGAGTCTCCAGGTCTGGAGATATTCAAAATCTGACTGCTTATGATTCTTCGTCAACCTGCTGTAGCTGATTCTACAATGAACAAGAGAGTTGAAATAGATAATATCCAGAGATACCTGCCAACCTCAGAGATTCTTTGATATCACAATAGCCAGAAAGCAAGTTATCACTCCTTCAGAAGAGTTTAAAAATGCTTCAGAGAAGGCATGTCTTAAGTCCTTTTCTCTGTTTTCAGGAGAGAAATATACTGCCCCAGAGCTCAGTGGATTGCATAGTCCCTAACCTCCAAAGTTTGAAAATATTCTCTCAAAATGCAAGTTACAGTCTTTCTTTGCCCTTCCCTGTTGGCTTTTAATGAATCCATAACAAAATCAAAATGTCATCTGTGTTTCAGAAATAAACACAAAACCCTGTTCTGTTAATGCTGGACAAAACTCCACAATACAAAATGACAAACAAATCTAACTGTAACAAGACCAGGCCAGCTCTCTGGGAGAATTTGCTTCCTCATTGAGTACACTAACCATTAAATGAGTGCATCTTCATCGACATGTGGCCTGGGTTTCTGCAGCTGAATTTTATTTTTTTTTATAGTGGGGAGGGGGCTGCAGAGGTGGCTTCTGTTAGAAGCTGCTAGAAGCTTCACCTGTCCCATGGGGGCCAATGACACTTGGCCCCAGGAGGGACATCCGGCTCCTGGCCAGGGCCGAGCCAGTTAGAGATCATAGTAATGCCTCTGTGATAACATATTTAAGAATTGGAAGGTTGTTGCACAGAAGAAATTCCAGAGAGCGAGAACATGGGATAACAAGGCAGACATCAAGGTCGCTGCAGAGTGGGGGGAGGAGGCACCTCATGGAGCAGGGGAAGGACTCAGAGCTAAAACCCCTGCAGCCCATGGAGGACCACTGTGGTGCAGAGACTCCCCTGCAGCCCATGGAGGAGCCCGTGCTGGNCAGGGACTCAACTTTTACTGCATCCCATGGATGAGTGACCCTGAGAGGTGGGAGAACTCACATTGTAAGCGGCAGCAACTGCAACCAACTGCAACCCCCCATGGACAGAAGGAGGGGTGAGGGGAAAAGTGTGTGTGGTGTGTGTTTTAAGACTGTTTTATTTCTCACTTTTAGCTTTGCTTTTATCCTGTTAGTAATAAATTTTAGGTATTATATCACTTTGAGTCTGTTTTTGGCTGTAAAGATGGTAAGTGGATGACCCCTCTCCCTTCTGCCTAGTTGCAGAAAGGGATTTAATGAGATTTAATGGAATCCGGCCAGGGTCAACCCACTACAACATGTTACTTGAACATAATATTAGGCTTTGATACCATTATTTTGAGTTGATTTCATGTAGTTGAAAAGAATGTCAGTCTCTTAGACTAAGGTAGGGAGCAGAAGGAATCAAACAAATTGTTTTATGCAGATCCATTCAGAGAAAAGGGCAACAGAAAAGTGGCAAGGTCTGTTTTGAAATGTTACTGTAACTTGCTCAATATATGTATTTCTTCCATATCTGCATCGCACTGTACAGAAGGGCCAGTGCTTTTACTTTCTGCCTATAATTTCTCCAACATTAGTGTGTCATTATGTATAGGCTGTATTACATCTGTGGGCAAAACATTAAAAAAGGCTTCCCACACCAGTCAGCTGAAAAAGCTGGCAGAGCACATATTGCTGGAGATGACAGAAGCAGTAGCAGCAGGTCCTGGAGAAAGAAACTTCAGCTTGAGTCGGGTGGTAGTTTACAGTTTACCCAATTTGGTTCATTTCAAATTGTTTCAGCAACAAATGCATTTTAACTTCCCTAAACTGAAGGGATGAAGTTTCCAGGAGTTATGCAAATAACTGCATGAGTAATTCTATAGGTAAACAATTTTAATAAACTACTCACTTGTTACAAAGCAAACACTACACAGAATAACAATGTTCATGAGCAGTTCACCTTGACACTTCAGTCTATGTGACATATGGAAGCTTTTGCCTGTGGTGTGGAGGATATATTTGCTTCCCCTGGGAAGCTGACAGTTTTCCATCCTCAATCCTCTCTGAGATTTGGGGGTGGGGTCTGGACAGATTGACTGATTAGTGAAAATGAGTGCTTAATGTTGATGATCTTTATACGCACAATGTGTGTGTGTGTGTCTGTTTTAATTTTCTCTTTGGAAGTCCACAGCCCAGATTCACCAAATGTATTTCTCTCTACTTTTTGCCAGTCTAATACTGATTATGATTGTCTGATTAATAAAATGGCAGTTAATTAAAATTCTGTGACTTGATGTAATTTATGTAATTTCAAGGCCGCACAGTGTTCTTATCACAGTCTTCTTTTGTGAAAGCACATAGCAGAACAATAAAATTTTTAGTTGTGGTCTGAGAATATATCTATTGGTACTAGAAGGCATAATCTTTTTTAATTAGGGCAAAGCTTGTTTAATCTGACAGTTGATTAATCTGTCCAATGCCTAAGTGGCATTGCTATTTAATAACTGTACTGATTTTGCTAAGGTCTACAGTGTGGAAGTTTCTGGTGGGAGAAATAAGATGAACAACTGCTTTATTTCTGACTCACTAATTTAAATAAATTCTAGTCTTCTTAATCAGTTATATCTCTCATGGCCTTGCTCTCTCAGGTGGCAATCTGTAATACTTAGAAATATTAAAGTGAAATTAACATAAAATACTAGCTTGTAGTGTTCTGCATTATGTCTTCATGCTACTAGACAAAGGTTTTAATCTCAGTTGCTGGTGTCAGCAAAACATTGGAAACCAGTAATGCAAGATTTTACAAAGAAATATCTAAAAATATGTATGTTTATTCTACTGTTATGCTTCAAATGTCTTTCACAGTGGAGCTCATTTAAAGGTAGAATAGGTAGAATAACATGTGAGATCACATTCTACATGTAACTGTCATGTACAGCCGGCTGGAGAAGTTGGAAGAAATTTTTTCTCATACCAACTTTTCTTATTTGGGAGTAGTGTTAATAGCTTTTTGCTTATGAAAGTATACAAATTGTATTAAAAGTGGAAAGAGAAAATAGTAGCAGCTCCGCTCACTTTTACATCACCCAAGGTACAAATTGTTGCGAGTCAAAGCAGTTCTCAGCTGCATTTCTCCAACATGGTCTGAACTGCAAGAACTCCAAAATCAAAATATATTGAATAGCAACATCTGGACTTTACTGCTGAGGCAGATTTCCCCAGAGTTTTAGTAGTACAAACAAATTATTTTTAGTGGTATATTATAGCCTAATTAGTTTAGCATGCTCAAAGTGGGCTTTTGTGAATAGCTCTCTTTTTTTTTTTCTATATAAGCCATCATGCTTTGTGATAGCATTCCCCCAAGACTGATATTCCTTCCCTTTTGTTGAAATCCCCAGAGCTCTGGTCAGCTTGCCTTGCAGCAAACCGGGCAGGTTTAAAAACCTTCCTGCCTGCATAAGCAAATGTATTGATGTTGTTTCTTTTTCTAAATAGTCCTATGACTTGAAGAAAGCATGAGAAGTAGTACCTAATAAAGGAAAAATTAAGTAGCATTATGTGAGATGTCAGTCACTGTATGTTACTATTCCCTACTTCCTTTTCCTCCATCCTGTCCCCCAATTTTTAATTGTTAAAGGAGGACGAAAGTGTAAAGTCCTTGTGACAAACATGTATTTGAAAACCTTGGCTAATTCAAGTGATAACCTACAAATAGAAGCCTTTAAGATGTGCTTACTGTTCTGACAGCTGATCTTCCAGTCTCTGATAAATGGTCTGTCACTTCAGTGAAAATAAACAGAGTATATGATACTGACTTTACCATGGCTTGTTGAAAGGTCTATGGTATAGGTAGCATTGTGGAATTGTAATATCATAAAGTGAATACTGGGCAGGAACATTCTTTGCCACTTCTGTCTCCTCAGTTTTCTCTTGCTTTATCTCTGCTCCATGGGAATATGTAGTCCCTTAGAAACAATATGTATTTACTATTGAATACTTTTTGCAGTTGGGGAAAAAAATAAAATCAACTTTACACCTAGTCATAAATATATTCAACTTATATGATTTCTTGATATGCGAGCTCCTTGTATATGTAAATTTAATCATTAGCCTGAATATTTCCATGTTCAAGTCTCCAACTTCCATGACACCTAAACATCTTTTTTGGAAATGTATTTAAAAATACCTTGAATTTCTGAGCTGCCATTATGGTCTTAGCATAATACAGATGTAGATTCATGTCCTGATATGATTTCAGAATTTTGATGAATATAAGATTTGTCATATGGACACAGGTATATGCCTACCTTGCTTTAGTGCTGCAAGAAACTCCAGAAAATGAAGACTGGGTAGTTACTTGATGTTGCTTTCTGTCAGTAGTAGTAGGGTTTTTTTTCTTCTTAAACACATAGTGCAGGGACAGAGCAGAGTAATACATGGACATGAAGGAGCAGCAAGACTAACTGATATGCTTTATAGCAACTATTGAATAAATCAACAAAACTTGTGCTAAACCGTCATTTGCTTTTTCTCCCAACAGAAAGTATGCAGCTATGGGTGAAATTTCTAAAACAAAATTACTTTACTAGCTGCAATTTCCTGTTAACAGCATAGTGAGTCTCTTGTATAAACAGGATTTTATAATGCTGAAGTCTTGCCAAAGACTACCTGAATCACATTATCTTCCTCAGCTCAGAGTAGGTATAAAATAATTTATGGTTTATGGTTTGTGATTAATTGGATCCAACTCTCAGGTAACATCATACTTCTTGTTATTGAAGATGTGATGGAGCTGTGGTAGCTATAAGAAATAATGAGAAGAGGAAATTTTTATTAAAAAAGACGTTGGAATAAATGGATCATTGGTTTTGACAGGGAAAGGGGAAAATGAGACAAATTGTTCATCAAAGTGTGTGTTGCCACACGATACTTGAGCCCTAGAATAAGTTCTTTTTGTTTTTATTCACCCTGCTGTATATATTGTTTACATCTTTGAGCAGATGTTTGAGCGAGATTCCAAGTAAAATAAATGCAAGGACTGGTATAACTACAGTGTCACTACTCTTACCTACTGAGCCACAAAAGCTAGCTTCTATTAAAGCTATGCAGATGGAAACTTAGAAAGTAAAAATAGACATATTAATTAGTACTCATAGGTCCTTCTGACCTTGTGTACTTCTAGTACTGCTCTGCTCCTCCAGTCTTGCTTTTCATACAGCAAGCTTCACTGACTTTTGGGATTGCAACAAATTCCATGCAAGTACTTCTGGGTATCCAAGAAAAGTCTTTTCAGTCTCCTGTGAAGTCTATCTCTGTATCTGTTCATTGCTCTGATGTCTTCTTGCTACACATATCTCTTCTCAATTTTTTTCCCCCCACTACTTATTGTGTTCTAGAAATGTCCCCAAACTGAGTAATCTCCTCTGATCAAGTGAACATTAAGGTTGTGGTAAAATGGTGATATGTGTTCCACCTTTTTTGTATGTGCTCCCTCTTTTTTTTTCTCCTTTTTAAACCAGCTTCATAAATATATTGAACGGTTTATGTTTAATCAAAGGATCAGATTGAAGTACTTTTTTTTGCTACTACTATGAATAATACCATTCTTATATTCAGAAGTGGGTGTGAGGGCAAAATTGTGTGTATGTGGGATCATTGATTTGTATTTTTCCTCAAATACTACAAAAATTTTGTAAGGTAGATTATTTATGACAGAAAGATTTTGGAGGTCTTAGCAATCTCAGCAAGTGAGGGAACTACCAAAGTTATAGGAATTCTTACAGTCATGGTATGTTCAGTTGTCATCTGCAACTTGAGCAGGTGGATAGAACCTCACTTTTCTTCTTTCATGGGTTTGGACTTTCTAAGAGCCATGAAAAATTATCAGGGTTAAGTGATTTCTTTTGACTCTATGCAAACATTTGTTTCTTGAAAATTAGTTAGAAATATTTAACTATCTAATAAATTAGCCACAGGCAAGATCTCTATCCTCAAGGGTCAGATAGTAGTGAAATGGTTTTTCAATATGGAAGATATTTATTTCAATTAACTTTTTTTTTTTTACCAGTTGTTAGTGCTGTCATATGTGTTCACAGTGCAGCTGACATCGCAGAGAAAGAAAGGATTTAAATAAACCAGTGCTTTTGCATAGATGATTAAGGTCTGGCTGGATTCTGCACAACATAAAAATCTTAAAGTAACTCCAAATGTGTTAAATAGCAATACTTTTAAAGGGACTTATACATTAGCTAAGAAAATAATTTTTTAGAAATGTTTTGACCTTGCTGTACAGCCCCAAAGTAAACCTGATGAGATAAAAAGAGTAGAATGCCACATCCATCAGTCAGGTGAGAATTTTCTTAGTCTAGATTTTTTTAAAAAACTTTTAAATCATGTACTCCTGGCATAGTTAATGCTAAGTTTAGATACACTGGTAGAATTTATGTGATGTGCAATATGAGGGAAATGTAGTCATCCAAACTTGTGATATATTTTTTCAATATTCTTCAATAGTACATACATAATTAAAGTACTTTTAAAAAACAATGTGCATTTTTTTGTTTATTGTACTGAAAGTCTTATGCTGCCTACGACTAACTTACAGTAAATATTTCTAATTGCTGTTATTCAAATGTAATACAGTATGTACCATAGCTTAAATACACTGTATTGATAACCTTCTTCTGAGTCATAGTAAATTGTAGCATATGGAGTGACCAAAAAAATTATTGAAGTGGAAATTCAGTGCCAGCTGGAAACTTGTTTTACTATTTTCTCTTCACAAAATCCATTTCTAAGTCTAATGACCTACATGTGTGTCTTGCTAATGTAATGTCAAATATTTTGTGGAATAACTTATAGCCAAAAATATATCTTCCAAGGTGGTTTTTACCTCTAGAAATTTTTGCTGAGTGACTGAGTAGGAGCAAAATTTTAGTAAAGAGAAAAGGAGGAATAAAAAACCAATTCCTCTGTGGTTAGTAGAATTCAGTGTAAGTTCTGTTGTCCACTATGTTTCATGTTGAAATGAACCACCTGACAGCTGTTGATTAACTGGAGTACTCTCTTTTCACTTTTAATCTCAAGACATTTTATCTAATTTAGAAGTTAATGCTAAGGAACCACTGCACTGTAAATTTCCTTTGGCTGAAAAGTCTGTGAGAAACAGAAGATGTTTACAAATGAATATTACCAGGTTACAAAAATGTGAATGCGGTTAGTATTAGGGAAGAATGCAGAATGGAGAAAGCATCTGTAGAGTTATTATTTTCTTTGTGATGACATATGGTCCAATTAGATTCATTTGAACCTAAGTAACAAAATGAATAGGTTATATGTCAGATACTTATTGTAGTGTTTTGTTTAAAATGCTTTACATTTGTATTTATTTTGGGGACGTATTCTCATGATATTACCTGGAATGTGTTATTAAATGAATAGATTCAGTTAAAAAATCTCATGTGGGCTGGAAAATGATTAGCAGCTTTCATGGCATTGACATATCAGATACATTAGCACTCAGGTGAAAGAAGTAGAAAAGATCTCCCACAAAAAACGTGCTACATTAACTGTGTTACTAAAAGTGTGTGTGGGGAGAGTTGTTTTAAAATAACAATAATATAAGCTATTAAATGCATCAGGAATAAAAAGACTCCACTTTCTGTGTCTTATTGTATGAAAATGCATTGCATGAATAATGAAAGCTAATAAAATGAACATAGTCTCATATATAACTTCAGTGAAATTTAAGGTAAATACTGTATATTTGTTCTTAAATATTTAAAATAGACTATAGTAATAAATGTAACATTAAAAACTTGAGTCCTTTGTAGATTTTTGGAAGGTTTGGTTGTTGGGTTTTTTTTATATGTGTAATACTGACAACAGTACTCCAGAGCTGAAGAAGGGTAATTTCTTTTTTCTTTAAAAGTAGGTGGCCAAACTTCTTTAGATAAAGTTGCTTAATATCATTTGCTTTCATCCATGCATTCCATGCAGGCTTTCAGAACTATACTACGGGTTGTCCATGTGGAGGCTCAAGGAAGAAGACAGGGGAAAAGAAGGTTTCTGAAAGAAAGAGAAGAGAAAATACATGCAAAAGTACATACTTTTTTTTGGTGAGAAGCTGAATCAATCTTCCTTATACAAGTGCTCTAATGGTTACTAAAGCTGATCTGCAACAGGGTGCTGATGAAAATGCTGCAAAAGGGCAGTTGTAGTTGCAGTACTTACAGTTGTTTGCTTAAAAACCAATTTGTTTATAAGGAGAATATTCTAAAAAAAGACATCAAGTTCATGACATTAAAATAGCACCTTAGTAAACCTGTGATATTTTGGATGGGGGAGGGCAGGGCAGGGAGAGAGAAGACATGCATGGTAGTGATGGTGGGGAAGTACTTTTAAAAATCTGTGGATGTACAAACAAAATCTGTATGTGATGAATTAGATCCTTTCTAAATATACGGGCAATTTATTTGTGAAAGAACCAATATTGTTTTCACACTGAGAAGGACACTGCCATATTCATTTATTCCATAGTAGAAACAGAACTGGGTCAGTAAAGTAAGCTTTTCTCTACACTGCATTTAAATGAATATGTGTATATGGTTCATTGAAGTATGTACATATTTTTTTGTTATTCTCCTTCTCTCACCTACATTCTTAAGAAGAGAATTCCATTAAAGTTAAATTTGGCAAATAAAAAAGTAGTTGTTTGGGAGCAAAATGTTATATAGTCAAACTGACTTTGGGGGATGGGCTTTAAGTACAATGTATGTTTAAAATCAATGATTAGACAGACATTTTTTCATTTTACCTCCCAAAGAGGGAGGGAGTTTCTCATCAATGAACTCTTTTCATACTGAAGTAGACCATATGCATTGTAAATTATTTTAAATGCAGTCACTGGATTCTTTGCAGAGTGTATGAGTGTCCACAAAAGAGTAAACAGTATGTCAAAGATGCAATGCAATTTACAGAAGGCTTTTCAAGTTGAGGTTTCTATGTGATGCCTTCTTCATATGGTGACATAGTATAGCATAATAATTAAAACATGCCTGAATTAGATATTTGGGAGTTTTTCTGATTGTGAATGATTGGCTTTTGATGCAAATCGATGTATCAAAATGAACAGGTTATAGGTGCAACAGTAGTTGTGTCATTTACTGTCAGGATGAGTAAAGGAAGTCTTAGCAACTGTTTAAACATAGATGTACGAGTCTCAGAGGAAGACTGATTTCTATGAAATTAACTGGTTTCTTTTAAAAATCCGCAAAGTACAGCTGGAATAATCAAGATAATTTCCTGCATAAATATGGACAACAGGGCTTAAATGCTGTTTGAAATCCTAAGTACTTAGTCAAACATCAAAGGACCACCTCATTCTTTTAAAAGACATAGTCTCATCATCATGGCTAGGCTTCGCGAACGAAGATTTGGGAAGGGCTCTACCCACGCTTGCTGCAAGCGCACTGATGGCTAAAGAGGCCAATGCGAGATAGGCAAGTCCGGTTGCAAAAGGCACAGCAGAAAGTCTCCATAGGCGGTGTTGGCGAGGCACGGTTCTTTCTGCGTTGTCTTTTCTCCTCCAGACTGATTCTGCGTGCATTCTCAAAGGAAGCAGCAGTGTTATGGATGGTGTGTCTCCATGCCTCACCATGAGAAAGGACATTGCTCTGAATTGACAATAACAGATATATCACTAAGATTTACTGTAAGTCTGCCCAGTTTTTCTCAGATCCATTTTAGTCTGTGTGCTAAAATTCTTGGGGAAAACAAACAAACAAACAGATTACATTTAATATATCTATTAAAGAAAAATTTTATGTTTCCTACTCCATGTGGATCCTATTGAATCACATTCACTGTGGCTCCCTTTTTCCAGTAACATCTTGGAACATACAAACTTGTTTTAAGGAATAATGCAGGGTGGGTTTTTTTTTTTTTGGGGGGGGGGGGTTTTTGATGGGTGG
>VWZG01000006.1:2264-36628 GCA_013396735.1 Grallaria varia | reverse complement strand
TTAATAATTATATTCCTTAGTATAAAAAAAAAAAAGCACAGTCTAGGAGTCAAAGGCTGAGTTTCACATGGTTGTTATTTTAACACAAAGATGATTTTAGGAATCTCATTTCAGACTGAAATGTCCATTTTATACAATGGGAAGTCTGAACATTTTTGAAGCCTATATTGATCTCCTTATAACATTAATCTTGTTTTGTGCAAATTTTGAAAACTGATTGATGGGACCCATATAGTCAATTGCAATTGTTTTGTTTTCTTTAAAGTTTGTAGGGGTTTTTTTATCTATTCCTTTGAAGTGAATGTGCAGCATACCAAAGGAATATTCTTGGCCATTGAATCATATGTTTGTCTGATTTTTTCATTTGATTGCAAATAAATTGGTTGTATTTGAAAGTTACTTCATTTCCCAAATATGCATGCATTGGTCATGCTAAGAGCATATCACTGTACCTTTGTGCAACACAATTGGTTGTGCTCAGAGACCTCTCTAATATGAGAATGCATTAGTGCATTAAAAAAGGTTCACTAATGTACCTTCACAATCATTGCCAGAACAAATGAAAATTTCTTTTTGGCATGACAAGTGGATAGAAAAGCAGTACTTTTGTGACTCTGTGGAGTTTTGGTTTTCTTTTTTTTTGGGGGGAGGTGGTTGTTTGGTTTTTTTTCTAATGAAGATAAAGACAAGGAAATTGAAATAAAGCCTGTTTTGGTTTTGGCAGTTTTTTTGGAGGGTTTTTTGTTGGGTTTTTTATTATTATTATTTATTCTGATTTATCTTAAATTACACATCTACTGAAAATTCACACGTGTTTTGTATGAATTCAGACTGGCAATTTGTCTTTGAAATGCATATCTCTGAAACATGTTTCAAAATCAAGTCCAGATACACAGAAGATGGAGAACTGTGTTCAGTATTAGATCTGAAAAACATGACTTTATTTGCCAAGATTTCTTTTGAAATACAGCCACCCTCGACCCACTCCCTTTTTATAATGCGGCCTATTGAAAAATGTATATACCAGGAGATAAATTTACATAAGAATTTAGGTTTCATACCCCTGAATTATGTGAGAGAATTATTAGTTCTCAGCAATATATCTAAGCATCCAAGGATATCTGGTTTCCTGACCACTACTTTCATTGGAGAGATAGAGTTTCTTATGTCACAGGATTGTTATTTTCTAGATAAATGTACTACAAATTCAAAATGAGAGCAGTTTTATCAAGATACACTTTCCTTTTTCTAAGTTTTTAAGATTCATATCTGTCATGTTCTACATGTAAAATGAAACATGAAGAATAATACCTTGAATTTTTGAATTAAAGTATGAAAGACTGTATTTTTATGTGCAATATATAATCCCTTTTTTTATTCTTCCGTTTTGATGAGAGAACTAGAAACAAGATGTGAACGCTGCAGTCATTTTCCCTATATTCTCAATATTAAGTGAAAAAAAACAAAGAAAATGAGGGAGGGTTTTGCCTTAATATATTATTTGTAGGGTCATCTTAAGAATAGAGACGATTATTCAATAGAACAAATAACAGCCTATGATCCTTTTCTTCTCAATTACCATTATTTATTTATTGGAAATCACAGAATTATAGAATATGCTGAGTTGGAAGGGACCCACAAGGATCATGGAGTCCAGCTCCTGGCCCTGCACAGGACCATCCCCCAGCAGTCACAGCATGTGCCTGAGGGTATTCTCCAAATGCTTCTTGAAGTCTGTCAGGCTTGGTGTTGTAACCACTTCCCTGGTGAGCCTGTTCCAGCACTCAGCTGAGTGAAGAACCTCTAATATCCAACCCAAACCTTACCTGATGTAGCTTAGGTCATTCCCTTTGGACCTGTCACTGGTCACCACAGAGAAGAGATCAGTGCCTGTCCCTCCTCTTCTTCTTAAAAGGAAGTTGTAACTGCAATGAGGTCTCCCCTCAGTCTCCTCTTCTCCAGGCTGAACACACCAAGTGCCCTCAGCCACTTCTCATACGGCTTCCCCTCAAGGCCTTTCACCATCTTTTTAGCCCTCCTTAGGCTGCTCTCCAAGCGCTTAATATCTTTCTTCTATTGCAGTGCCCAAACCTGCACGCAATAGTTAAGGTGAAGCCACACCAGTGCAGAGCAGAGCAGGACAATCTCCCTCCTTGACCAGCCAGTGATGCTGTGCCTCATGCATCCTAGAACACCAGGACATTCAGGGCAGGTTTATCAGATTTTATCACTGCAAAATCACTCAACAATATCCCAGGGCTAAGCAAAAGCTTTCTAAAGAAACTAAAAGGTTTGGACATGCTTGAACGTGCTCTGAATTCTGCAGTGTACTCCCACAGGGTGCATGGTGTTTATATTACTTTTTTTTCCTTCTTCCTTTTTTAAGACATTATTTCTCTAGTAAACTATCTATTTGTATTATAGTAATGGCTAAATGCCCTGCTCCGTTTGTCTGAAGTTATATCACCAGTGCTTTGTTTTGACTCATTTTCCTCTTGTACCTTACTCTGCTCCTCTCAGTTCACATACAGCTGCTGAGACTTTGGGCTGTGTTAACATAAGTTCTATGGGCTTCATGAGCAACACATTAAACTTGCGGTTTTTTTAGTTTTAGAGATGAAAGTTAATGCATGAATTCAAAGACCCTATTCACTACAACGCAAATGAGAGTTGAAGAAAACAAATATGTATCTAAAAGATTGAAAGCAGGAAATTTGAAGAATCTTTCATTGCTTGCTGAAACTTTAGGAGCACATATGTCTCCTTACATTCCAGCCAGTGGAGGAGAGAGAACAAGAGAAAACAGAAAAAGAAATGTTTTGTGTATCATATGAAAACAGTTGGAAGATTTCCTGTTGGAGAATATATCTATAATTAAACTGAAAAAGATCTCTTAATCAGTAAGATTATATTGATTTTGTAATAAAGGCATCTAATTGCTTTCAAGACAAAATCAAGTCTTGGTTTTGCTGTGGTATTTTTTAACATCAACTTCTAAAATTTATTAACGATGTAGTTGTTTTAGATTTTTTTATTTACTTTTTTTAAAACCCCCACCAAAACCAAACTGAACCTAACCAAAGCAAAACAAAAACCCCATTATTTTTTTTTCTCCTGGCAATGTCAGAGAATTTCTTGTGAATCTATGTCTTGTTCTCAACTCTGTAAATCCAGCGACTATGCTTCGCTGGGTGTCTTGGACCTGATCCCTTCCTTTCTCCGTCCAATACTTAAGAAGAGAAAGCTGAGATGAATATGAAGTCAAAGGTGAGAATTTTACTAAGACATTTTGGATTACTTTGTTTTCTTGGCTAAGTTTCTTCTCTATTTCTTTCCATGACATGCTCCAAAAATTCAGCCAGAAACCTCCTAGAAACGTAAGTCCATGTTACTTATTCAAACCACTAAACATGAATGAATCATACCTTGTAAAATAATAATACCACTTGAAATAATGAATTACAATATTTTTTTAAAAGTTATTCAAGATAGTAGATTTTTATGTAGAGACGCTGAGACACTGATGTAGCTGTTTGAGCAAAGTTGCTAAGGCTCCAAGAAAACTGGCAGTTTGTTGCTCATAGCTCTCACTGAAGCAGTAGCTGCTGAGCAGGGGAAGATGTGAGTAATTCTTACACCAAAATTTAAAAATAACACACAAACCAATACTGTCTTTAAGGCTAGCAGGTGGCTTTCAGCTCTAAAAAGACTTCCATCAAGCCTTACGTTTTTGTGAAGAGGGACAATTTCAGGAACTTTAGGGCTGGGCTGCTGTACAATGAGGTCTTGGCAGTTTTTTTAGTTTCAGCAGCAGATGCTGTAATTGTGTGAGCAGAAGAAAAGAGGAACCTAATAATCTAAAATCATTTAAGAAAGATGCTTTGGAAAATAAAGGCTAACAAAATTAGGAAATATTTAAACAAAAAATCACTGGCAGTATGAACTGAGGATTTTAGTTGTTCCTAAACAAAAGTGAAAAATCACAGAACTACTAAGGCTGAAAGGGACTTCTGGAGGTCATGTAATTGAAGCTCCCTGCCCAAACAGGGCCACCTAGATCTGGGGGGGTTTGGACTAGATGATCTTGGAGGTTCCTTCCAACCCAAACCATACTATGAATCTATGATTCTAGGATGTTATGAATTGCTGTACCATGATCTGTTTACATGGAAAATGTACAAATATTAATGGTGAGAACTGCAGCCCAGCCAGTGTCACCTAGAATTTTAAGAAATTTGAGTGTAATAAACCCAGAAAAAATCCTAGAGTAAGGCAGTGTGGGAAAATTTTTAGTACCTTTGGAAATATGAGTTATTTTGGGCTATGTTTATGTGTATTGCATTTGCTGAACAATTGGGTGTGGTCAAGTAACTTGCTTGTGCTTCAAGATGTGCTCATTGAGGCAAAGGCCAAGGGAGCTTTTGTTTAAAAGACTTAGGCTAGATGTAATGCCTTCAGCATAAAACACAGAACTCTGTGGGGCTGGTGGCTTTAATAGCTTAACCCCCAAGGAAATCTGTTAATGTTGATCATGCCTTTTCACTTCATCTGGTAGAGTTCTGTTAATGTAAGTGCATGTTTTACTCCAGGGCACGGGGAGCAAAAGATAACTCAGCAGTCATGTTCTAAACATTTTCAGAGTTGTTTCATGCTTGTTTGATGAAACAAGGTCTACAATTCTTTTTTGGTGATATACTCATTTATTATTCTCAAAATGCTCTAGAACTAAGTCATATTCATATGTATTCGGCTGCATCTCAGTTTGCTTACAGTTTAGTATGGGGGCCTGAATTTCCATGATATTGAGAATTCAGGTCAGAGAAAGTCATTGGTAGTACATATGGAGGACTTCAGAAAACCAGATCAGCTGAAACTGCAGAAAGGATTTGCAAAAATGCCTGCTTACTGATGGTGGCTCTTTGAGATTGATAAATTCTTGCTCTAGAGGTTTCATTATAACACCTTTTTACATAACAGCTTGAAATTAATGACTTCGTCAAACAGTTTGGCACTAAAGATAGCTATGTATAGAAAATTTCAATTCTGTCTTTTTTGTAAACTAGTGCAATGAGAGAAATGGTTCATAATTAAAGAAGAACTTGTTACACAATATTTTGTAGTGACATGGTAAGACATCAATCACTTTTTTTTTTGGGGGGGGGGATTATTATCTACTAAGGTTAAACGTTAATTATTCAGAATTTTAGCCATTACTTTATTTATTTATTTATTTTGTCAACAGTGGGGAAATACTGCCACTTTATTTCCTGGAATATTGAAAATGAAGATAAGTGCAAAGACATGATAACTATTAAAAACAAACCAGAAAGAACAGGTGGTAGAAAAATGAACTGAGTATAAGCAGATGAAGTTTGGGAAACAGTGATAATTTTCAATGCTTACACTGTTGGGCATAGGTATATTGGAAATATGCTGCCATTTATCAGCTTGAAAAAGTTTGAGTGTTTCTGTCAGATGGAAAAATCTAGGATGCTGCTTTGGTTTTTTCTTTTTTCTTTTTCTTCCCCCTCCCCTCTCCCTTTCCCTTTTTTAACCTGTGGCTTGAAGGAAAGCAACAGTGAGAATGAATTTCATGCTAGTAGACACTTTTAAGACTAGATTTAGCTGCAGTCACATTAGCTTAGATAATGGGAGAATTTTTCTTCATTGAAAATGCTCCCTGTCGCTTAAGAAGAACTCACTGAGGCAGCCTGCCATCTAGCTTTTTCACAGCAAAATAGGCTTGCAGACTGCAGATGAGAGACTCGGGAGCACAGACAATTTTAACTTAGCCATCCCTAATTTATCTCAAGCTTTTTCAATTCATCTTCACTGCTCTATGCACACTGAAACACCAGATTGTCAACCCCTGGGAACAGAATGCAGCCAGGGATCTAGAGAGCTGTCACATCCTGAGAAATATTTAAATTGTGCTGATTTTCTTCTGGAGTGCTGAGCAGAGGGAATGAAACTCTCCATCAAGTCATAGCTTTGCGGGCAATAGATCAGAGGATACTGCCAGTTTTTCTAATGGATTATTGTTATCGGGCAGGTTCTTCCTGAAGGTATGTAGTTACTCTCTCAATTCATTACCCACACTATTTATCAGGTAATGATCTAATGAACTAGTAATCCAGATACATTAAGAAAAATGTTAACTAAGTAGTCTGTATTGATTGAATGATGGCACTTTATTGCAGCATGTTTGCAGTTAAGATACTCTGATCTACTTACTGTAGATGTGTTGTACCTTCTGCCAAATGCATTGTCAGCAATCCCCCCAGGCAAAAAACAATCCCTAATCTTTAAACAAAAAAAGGAAAAATCCATTGTGCTGCACATAACACTGTCACAAGTTGATACTCACTGTCCAGAGAATGCTGTTTTTCTGAAACAATGAATAATCAATAGCAAAATCATACTTCTGATTTTAAATTTCTTATAGGTGAGTATTAATTTTTCAAAATATTTTTCAAACTTGAGTATGGGGAGAACTCCCCTTAAAGTACTACAAAATAATTTTGGATTTAAATATTTACTTGTTTACTATGATGTTGCACCCTTTCACATGTGGAGTTATGATATTTGATTCTAAATCTCTGATGTTAGATATGTGACAGAAGTGTGTTGTTGCATCTGTACTGCCATACTCCAGAAGCTTCTTAGTAAAGCATAAGGATTATATATCACAACAGGAGGTTTAAAATTAAAATCTGTTAAGAAGAATTTCTTGCCTTTTAAACTTCTGTGTTCATATAGAAGTTACATCATGTGTCTCCTAATTTGAATTGCTTACTGCATGTCTGTAGCTTGTGAGGCAGCCTGACCTAAAAATGAAAGATCTCTAAACTGCAGAAGCAGCCAGACATTTTTGAACTATTCCAAGCGCGGGAGTTGCTGCAGAGATGTAAAAAGGACTATCACATTTAAGTAAAAGTCCTGGCCTTATTTCGTTCCCAAGTTGGCATTCTACCTGAGCACACCTGAGACTTGAACACAGACAGGTGCAGGGCTAAGCAAGAGTTAAGCCCTGAGAAAAAAAATACAAATTCTTATCTGTAGCTTCTTGTTCAGTGAACTGGCTGGGCTGCTGTCATGCTACCAAGAGCAAATGATGTGTGAGCTGGTCTGTGGTGTACTCAACAGTGCAGTGGATATGCTGAACTGGATTTTTAGTCACAAGTGACAGATGTTTGTCATATTCTTTAATATACTGTTGAAAAAAAACCCAATAAGATAGTAATAGGCAACAAAGATAGAGAAAGAAGGAGATCTCAGAAACCCATATTGGTTAAAAACAGTGAGTCTGAGATAAGAGCATTTTCTAGTATGTTTAACTTCCCTTATTTAAGGAATATAATATTTGCAAGTCATTAATAGCAAATTACAACAGTATACATTGGTCCTGTATGCAACACCTGAAAGTTCCTTTCCTCTAGAGCCATATAAAGGCTGAAGGAAAATGAAAAGAGATTGATTCTGTCCCATTTCCAATGAACTCTCTTAAAACACTCCCTTTCCTATGGACCTCAGAAAGACTCAGGCAAAGAGGTTTTCATTAAGCTCTCCCTACAGGTTTCTACCATTAGTAAGATATTTTTTAAATGAAATATGAGCACCAACTGTGTTTTTCCCAATCTCCCAAACTTCCTGTTTAAATATATAGAGGCATCTTAAAATGCTTCTAGATACCCATAGATATTTCAGTATTTTGTACAATCATTTATGAATGTCATAACCTGAGAGGGTAATATGAGCATTTCCTATTATATGTTGCTCTTATGAAAACCTAACTTTTCCAGATCACATTCCATTTTGTCTCCTTTGGGTCCAATTATGCTTCCTTTTAAGTGTTTGGCTACTTTAACCACTAGCTATTTAAATGCAATTTTTTCTGATATATGGCATTGGGGAGTAACCAAAAGCAACATAAAAATACCTTGATCTTTTCTCCAAAGTAAGATGACACAAAATGCATTTAAAAAAAAATATTTAAATGGGAGTCTAATACTAAATATTAGAAAATAAATAAAGATTAATATCTTTATGTTCTAGCTTACCTTCACATTGCTGTTTTTCTTTTTAGCCTACTGTGATGTGCAGTAATAGCTATGCCCCATTCTCTTGGTAGAGATCCATGATGTGCTTACGTATTATGCCATTTTCTCTGGCATAAAATGAAACTTTCTGCTGCGTTCTGATATCCGTTTAGGCTGTTTTGTAAAGAACTGCATTATAAAATGTGGTAGAGCATAAATAGATGGAACCGTTGTGGGAAGGAAGAAAGCTGAAGTGCAAATTCTTTGTTACAGTGTTACATTCGTACTCTGTAGTCTTCTGCCTGTACTGGTTCCAGTGGTATTCCTGTTCCGCATTTAGTTTACTATTCTTTCTTCCTTCCTATATTTACAGTTTCCAAAAAAAATAAAAATATAAAAAAAATATTTTTCCACCAGAGTTTACAGCAGTATCGCAGATCTATCACTTTCCTTTACATGCTTCAGCAATCTTTGGCCAACATTCCTTACCTCCTGTGCTCCATTTTGCTGAAGTAAGTAAGCTTAAGTGTTGACTGTATTCCTTACTCGACATTTTAGGCTCCACTCCTCCCTGTTCTGTGTGCTAGTCAAATCATAAAACCAAACTAACAATTTGACCTTTTTATGCAGTACTCCTGGTTTTCTCTTGTGTTTATTTATCGGCTGTTTGAGTTTGTAGTTTGTTCTTCTCCCAGAGTGAGCCACTAGAAGGTAAAGATATTACATAGAACTTGGTACAAAAAAGACACCTTCTTATTTCTCTTATTCTTCTTCCTTCTTACTTGTTTTAGATTTGAGAATGTGTTTGTGATAATACAGAATTCTATGTAAGGGACATAAATAATATCTCTAGGGACTTTTTGGGGGAAAAATAGTAATTCATGACCATTTCACATTATCTGTTCTCTGAACTCTAAGAGGCTACTAGTGGAAAAAGTGCTTAGAAGAAGGTCTGGGATCTTGGATAATGATAGAATGTATGTTTTCAGGAAAAAAACCTGAATATTTCTAAGATCAGGATGTGCTATTTCCTGATTTATTTCTTTCTTTTACATGTTTTTCTACGTTTCAAGACTGATTTGTCACTATTTAGTCATGTATTAAGTGTATTCTTTTGATTCCTGTACATCATTTACACAGACCATTAGGTAGAAAACACATTTGATTATATACTAATTCTGTTAAGACTTAACTAGGTCTAATGACACATAGCAAATCTGTGTTTTCAGACATACAGTTTCACAATTTTGAGTGAGCAAGAGTGAAAAGATGGTGTCCCCTGAGAATCATATCTGAGTATGGTAAAGCACATTCAAGAAACAGGAGTGGAAAGAACACACAAAGCTAGTTCACATTTGCAAAGCTGTCATAGTTTGGTTAAAATGCTTCAGCACACTCTCAAAGTGTGATCCAGCTTCTTAAAATTGTAGGATATATTGCCTGGTTACAGGTACAAATCCGAGGCCTCACACAAGTCTTATGTTGTAGCATATAGCCTATTATTTTAATTATGAAAAATATCTGAAATTCTAGTAAACAGTAATATTTAAGCAACTGAGTAGATTATTTATTCATCACTGAATGCAAAAAAAAAAAAAAAAAAAAAAAAAAAAAAAAAAAAAAAAAAAAAGAGAGAGAGAAAAAATCCCAGAATTCACTTCTCCTGCTTTAGTTTGTCACTATCTCTTAAGTGAATTCAGACCAAATAATAAACTAGTTTTCATGACTTATATCATCCTAATAGACTAAGTGTAAAGGAGCTGGTATTCCTGTTAAAAGGCACATAGCTCACAAAAAATATTGACAAGTCCATGATTGAATGAATGAATGAATGAATATTGACTTCTGGGCAATATCTTTCATATTATGTATTTTAATATAATTTTCTAAAAGTGGACCTGAATCCCTTTGTTCTATTATGACCTTAGTTTGAATTATTTTAATTAAAGCATTTTGTTTTGAAACACTTCCAAGGATTTGAGTTTTTTTTGTTTGTGCTCCCCATTCCACTTCCTAACCCCTCAAATGATATGAAATCACATTTGAAAATCCGTAATAACTATCCCTATTGCCTTTGTGGAAAGTCCTAATTTTAAAGTAACAAAACTTGTAAGTAAATTCGAATCTTGTTCCACTTTGTTATGCAGTATAAAGTAAATATGCCTCAAAAAGTGAGAATGTTATACCCTTACTATTTTCTTCCACTTCTTCTTTTTTTTTTTTTTTTTATACATTGCTGAGCACAGAAATTATTCTGAAATATCCAAGGCTGGTCTCTTCTTCTTGTCAATAAATACACAGAATTCTCTGCAGTGGGTATTTTCAGGTGCAATTAAAAATTTGGTTTGTTTGGGGAGCTTCAGTATTGCTTTGCTAACTTAATGCAGTCATTACAATTATTGTCTCACACATAGAGATAAACAATGTTACTGACGAAATTATAGTAATATATCTTGTTGTGAATGTCACTTAATATCCAGTTTGCTGCTTTCTTGCACTGCTGGAAGTCACTCCATTGAAGCCAATGGAACAAATAAGAGCGGAGTCAGGCTCAATATGTTTAAGTACCCTTGTTTGCCCCTACACATTTATCAATGTGAAGTTTCTCTCTTAAATTATGTTTCTTAATAAGACTTTGAAAGGTAGATTATTTGCTTGCACATAAAACTGCTTCTACTTTGCTTTTCCAGCTGCTGCTGAAGACTGGAGGAGGAGTTGATAACTGTCTCTAGCAAATCTTTACCTCCTTTCTCCAGTATTACCTCTTATCCTATTTGATCCACTTTTATTTGTCAGGCTGAACTTTACTGATACTGTATGACAAAAGACAGAGAAGATAGAGAAACACAAACTCAAGAGGTTCTACAGTATAAAGCTATTATTTTTGAAGAAATACAGGGATCACTATGCTTTCTCTAGCTATATGTCCACATACAGGATAAGAATGAAAGATATTAATAAGATCTTTTATCTATCCTCTGCTTGTTAATTCATGAAGAAAACAGAACAGAAAAAATAAAAATAAAACCCCCCAAAAACCTAAAACCAACCAAACAACAACAACAGCAAAACCCCAACAAAAAAACCCAGCCCAAAACAAAACTAAAAACCCAAACCACAGATTCACAAAATACTTTAATACTCTAGGAAAAAGGTTTTGATCTGATTTCTGTGTTCTGTACTCCCAAGAGCGCTAACTGATCAGTTGCAAATAATGTAACACAGCCTCTGGTACTTTGTAACTACTGAAATATCGCTCCTGTAGATGGGCTACCACACTCGGCAGTTGATTTACTCCCTCCTATGTTGCAATCTATGCTAACAATCACAGAGTTCTGTTCCCTATGGAACCTTGTTCCTTATGGGAAGTGAGTGTGTGCATCAGGATGATGTAACAGCAGCCGCTTAATTGTCTTGCCAACACCAAGCGGATTCTATGCTATGTCCTTCCCTCTTCTGGAAAGCCTTTGACTATGAAGCTTGTCTAAGCCTCCACAAGCCACTAAGTGAAAGTCTGATGAAAAGTTAACTTAGCAGAAAAAAGGAATAGTTTTCTAGTAGTTTAGTAACTTGAATCATGTCAGCTAAGGACCTGATGAATCTGATAATCATATCAGCAAAAGACCACGGAGGCCGAGGCTCTCAGAGTAACGGGGTAGAAGGAGGAATTTCCTCCTTTTTGCTGCAGTAAACTGTTAGATTACAATAGCTATAACATTTAACCTCACCTTAAAATTGCCTTGCACTCTCTGCATGTCTCCCTTATCTCCTCCCAAAAAGTGTCAGTGGAGGAAAAATGAGATCTCTGCTCACTTTCAGAGATCTTATTGCTCTGGTGTGTGTCTCCTTGGGGGAAAGCAGCATTGCAGCCAGACAGAGAGCTTGAAATCACCTAGAGCTTTGAAGATGCCATTGTCATCAAAACATCCACTGCAACACTAGTCTAACTGGTAAGTCAATATGGATCTTTATGAACTATTTGTATAGTTCTTAAACTATCAGATCTAGTTAAACAAAGCTCCAATCTGACCAGTTTTATAAAAGCACTTCACTACATACTAAATAGTGATATAGTCTGCTCTTGGGTTTTAGTTGTTTTTTGGAGTATGTTTTGGTTTGGTTTCTGTTGTTTTTTTTCTTTTGTTTTTGGGTTTGTTGGGTTTTTTGGTTTTTTTGTTTTTTGTTGTTGGGGGGTTTTTTTGGGTTTTTTTTGGAAGCATGTTGTTCCAAAAACTTCTTTGCTTGTTTTTTGTAGTACTGAGTCTGTCAGTCCTGTGTGACACCACAACCCCACTCTCCCACGCACATGTATCCTCTTCAAAGTCTGGGGGTTTGTTTCTTTTTGCCACTGCAAGGCTAGATATTAGAGGGACAGGACACACTAAGCTAAACCTATGTGTAAATCTTGAAATGGGTAATACTTTAAGTGTTTCCAAGTTTACACAGTGTGTGTTGCTGCACCTTAATCAACAGCCTGATCAGGACCATCTTTTTTTCCCCATGTATTTAGATTAATGGTAACTCTTTAGTGGAACTCCTAACTAATACCATAAAACAGAATCACAGTAAAACAGGGAAGGGACCTCTGGAGCTCTACTGGTCCACCCCCTACACCTGGTAGTCCAGCACCACATGCTGTCAGCTTCTGAATACCTCCAAGAAGGGACACTCTATATCAGCCTGTGTCAGGGCTCAATCACCTTCACAATAAGAAAGTGATTCCCAATGTTCAGATGGAACATCCTGCGTTTTGATTTGTGCCTATTTCCTCTGGTCCTGTAACTGGACACCACTGAAAAGAGCCTGGTTTCATGTTCTTTGCACCATCCCTTTAAACGCATTGATAAGGTCTGCCCTGAAATTTCTCTTCTCCAGGATGAACTGTCACGTCTCTCTAAGGCTTTTCTCACACAAGAGATGGTCCGGTCTCTTCACCATCTTTGCAGCCCTTCACTGAACTATCTCCAATATGTCAACATCTCCCTTGCACTGGGGAGGCTAGAACTTGACACAGTATTCCAGATGCGGCCTCGCCTGCGCTGAGTAAAAGGGGAGGGATTACCTGCCTCAATGTGTTGGCAATGCTTTGCCTCATGCAACCTGGGAACCTTCTTTACAGCAAAGGCACATGATAGTCTCATGATCAACTTAGCGCCCACCAAGACCCCCTGGTACTTTTCTACCATGCTACTTTCCTACTTTACTCCTATATGGCCTCCAGCATATATTGTTGCATGGAATTGTTATTCCCCAGATACGTGACTTTGCACTTCTTGTTGAAATAAATAATACATTGCCTAAAAGGATTGTAAAATCTGCTTTCTTTATATATAACTCAAACTCTTTTGAGGACCCCAGGCAATATTATTTATTTTCTTAATAAAAATTTATTCCCTGCAATTTTTAACTATTATTTCAGTCAGAAAATTAAGCTGCTTGCCCCATTTTTTGATCGTAATGACTCCTAGAGCTACTCTGTAGAAGTATGATGCCGCCAGTGATCGCCAGTGGTACTCCTCAGGTTTCAGTTCTAGGGACACTTCTATTGGTTATATTTATCAACAATATACAAGCAGAAGTTTAACGTACCATTAGGAGTTTGCTGATGATGCCAGACTGGAAGGTGCTGTTGACTTGGCCCTGTAGAGGGATCTAGATGGATCTAGATGGATGAAATTTAACAAGTCAAAATGCCAGATTTCATGATTTCGCACCTGGGACAGAGTAATGGCAGTCTCTAGTATCAAATGTGAGAAGAATATCTGGAGAACAGCCCTGCAGAAAGTGATCTGAGGTTGCAAGTCAGTAGCAGGATCAAAATGATTCAGCAGTGGGCCCTCACAGCCCAGAGGGCAAACTGCATCTTGGGGTGCATCAAACTATGCATAACCAGCCAGGCAAAAGAGGTGATTATGCCACTGTACTCAGCTGGTGTGGCCCCTTGACCTTGAGCACTGTGTGCATTTCTGGGCCCCACAATTTCAGAAGGAATGAGAGTCCTTGAATGCATCTAGAGGAGATTGATGAAAGGGCTGTAGAGATTGTTTCATGAGGAGCGGCTCCAGACTTCGGTTTTGTCTAGTTTGGAGTAAAGGAGCCTGAGGGTTGAGAATAAATATATTAAACTGGGCTGGCCCCAACACTGAACCTTGTGGAACCCCACTGGTGACCATCTGCCACCTGGATGTAGCAACATTAACCACTGTGAAGATACCAACTAGAACACAATCATATACAAATCCATATAATTCTCTTAGGTTCTCTATTTAGTTTACTGTTATTGGAAGAAATAATAAAACAAAAAAAGCAGGGATGAAAGATGAATTCTTACTTGAACTCAAAATTACCTGGCAACATAAAAGCAACACTGACATATTTTATCATATTGATTTTGAGTAAATATTGGTAGACAACTGTGTTTACAGAAAGCATTCAAATTCCATACTGAAAGCGCCTCCACATATCTGAAATGGAGGAGTATAAGAGATGGATAGAAACCCAGACAAATGTGAGCAGAAATGCTGAGCACACATTGTTTCATAATGATGTTGGTAGAGAAAACTGCCAGGGTGTATGGACTGAACCATAAAAAACAAGCAATTGTGTTTTGAGACAATAAAGATAATTTACTGAATACGATGTATTTAGTCAAAATAAAAGTACTGTAAACAGTATCTCTAATGGTATCAGAATGGCAGACCTCCAGGTCATTTGGAGAAATACTTGGCCTCTGTATGCAATAGTAGTCTTGTAAGTACATGCAGAAGAAATCTATTAATTCATTCCTAGAAATTAAAGTGAAAAATATATTCTGTATTGATAAAGCATTAGACAAATTCAGTGCCCAGGAAAAATGAAAAAACCCTCTGAAAAACTTCTTAATCTACAATTCCATGCAGGTAAATGACTTTTGTTCTGAACAAAGTCTGCAGGTTATCTTTTCAAATCCAGTATTTTTTTTTTTAACACATAAGGACAAACTTTAGATTTCTAATGGCTTGAAACTTCTCAGCCTTAGGGATATTTTAACCGTGGGAATGCATCTTTTCTTGTGAGTATCCCTCCTACCTATATATGAGATTTGTACAAAAGATGATCACTAACACTGGATTTTCTTTATATTAGCTTTGTTGCATAGCCAGGGATTCCTGTAGAGATTTCCTGTTGGTCCCTTACCATCTCTGTGATGAGGATTTCGGTTTTTCATTATTGTCAAATGGTGTATTCCCAGTCACAGATATGAGATTTACAGGTAAAGACACATTTTGTTCAATGCCAGTCCTGCATGTCAAAATTCTCAGTTTCAAATGAAACCTGTCTTACCCAAGGAATATGTTTACAAGGGCTCATACAGAAGGCAATTCAAGACTTTGACAGGCCTTAAAACAAAAATTAGATTTTTGTTGTTTAGATTTTTCTTGTTTGTTTGGTTTTAATTTAGATTTAGTTAGCTGCAATTCTTCATCATGAAGTGAAAATTTGTTTAGCAAGGAAACAGAAAAACATAATTTCTGAAATTTTCTGGTACATCATGTCAAATTGAAGTAACATATCAACATGAAATTTTATTCGTAGTAATTGAATTATTCATCCAAAATAATCAGTTTCACTTTTTAAAGAACATATTACAAATTTACCATACAGAATTGGTGTGTGCAGTACTTTGATGAGTTTAATTTTCAAGCATATAATTTTCAGTATCTACAACAGAGAATGATGTATTTTTTATAAATTAGTAGGTTTTTTCCTCTGCCTTTTTACTTCATTTAAGACTTCATTTTCATTTAAAATGGAAACAAACAAGCAAAAAAGGGTAACCAAAATACACTTGCTTATAATGTTAGATGGCAATGTTTTTTAGTATATATGTTTATGACAGATAGATAGATAGGAATGATAATGAAAAGTAATATCTTCTGACAAAAAAAAAAAAAAAGAAGTCGACTTTGAAATGGAACATTTTCATTTCCTTGAAAATTGGTTTCAAGATCCATAACATTTTTACATTACAATTACATAAATCTCTATTTTCTATAATCTTTGCATATAAACATTAAGGAACCTATCTGAAACATAAGGCACCCTACTTAGCAATTAAATACTGTTTTGCCATGTTCTGACTAATATCCTTAGATTAAGGAAAAACTGGTCTATATAATAGATTGTTAAAAAAGAACTCCTTTTACTTCTCAGATATCTCTAGTATGATTTATAAAAAAAGTATAAACAGATTATTTTGTAAACACACAAATAATACCTACTTGCCTCAATAATGATTTTTCTTAAAAGAGGTGGTATGTTTCTCTGTACATTTTTGGGAGCCAGGAATAAGACTCAGATATAATCTTCTAGATACCAATGTTTGCTTTTTCCATAGAATCCCTCTTTGGCAAAAGGCAGGATGAAATAACTTCTTACATATAGAAATATTAGTACATTTTAGTGTAAAATTACTAAAATTCTAACCTGTCTATTTCACATAACACTTGTCTGTTTTCCCTTTCCTCCATATTCACCCATTTCTTCATTGGACCATAACTCAACATATTACGGCTGAGATGCTGGGTTAAGCAGCCTCCTGCCTCTCTTAATTTTCTCCTGACATTGCTTTTCTTATCAATGTGGCAGAAAGGGATGTATAGCTGGCTGCATGGCTAACTAAACCGGAAAATATCAAAGAAAAAGTGCCTTTATAAAATATTTTTCCTTCCCATTTAAGCCATCTAATTGGAGGAGCTCATGGGATAATTGCTTTGGAAACAGGCTGCTTTATTTGCATCCTGACTATTCACCACTCTTTTGTTTTCACTGTAGCAGATGTTTAAAAGGACACTGACTGAAAGCCCTGATACCTTTATAAGAGTTTCTCCTGTTGAATGCAAGGGTAGGTTGAAAGATGCAACTTCAGGTTCCAATGTAGTACAGCGCAAACAAGACCAATCTCATTTTAGTAGATAGAGGTTACTGTGGACACTCTCCAGAAACTGAGTAGACTACCATTGAAATTCATATGGAGTTCCATGTCACAGCTCAAATTGCTACCTGTTACTAAAACTAGTTTAAGTGCCTGTGTTTTGCATGGCAATCTCACTGTAGACATACATTGGGCCTCCTTGATGCTGCATCATTATTATTGAGCCCTCGCTCTCCAGGTGAATCCTTAGAACATGAGTGGTGAGATAGTGTAAATATGACTGGAGGCTTGCTTAGTGTGGTGTTTGCTGTATGGACCTAAGGACTAGTATTCTGGTCACTCCTGCCAGATATGGTATACAGATTTCTACTGCAGTTGACTGTTAGGGATATCTTTACTGAGCAAAATTAATTTTAAGTTTTTTGCACAAAAAACGCTCTATTCATACTACGGTCTTGAACAAGTAAGAGTTATCCAGTAAGAGTTTGATTACTGAAATATCAGGTTCACTCATGGATTTAATGGAAAGCAGTTCTGCTTAAAACCCAAGCTGCATGTTTTAGTAGCACATATATTTATCAACTGAGATATGTACTGTTCCCAGACTATTGACATGTACAGTGAGTGTTTTAATGAAATGAGTTTGTACGATGTGGAGACAATGCTAGCACAGTACTGTTTAACCATTTAATCAATTAGTAGAGAAGACAACAAAAGCATCCTTCTCCTTTAGATACTCGATCCAATGCTCCACATACTGCTGTTGAATTGTATGATGGATATTTAACACTAAACAGGTGCTCTGGTCTGTATGCTGAAATATTATCTCGTTACTTAACGAATGTGCTTATAGAACTGATATATCACAGTACTTTGTCATATTGTGTCAAGTTGAATTGACTTACAATGTAAACTATGTAACATGAAGTGGCATCCTGTAATTTGGCATAATTTAATATAATACAATTTGGCAGGTAGAGTAAAAGAAACAAAACTTTGTTTGTGATGAAATTCATGCTCATTGATGTAAATGAGAAAAAACTTTTTGCTACAAAATAAAATAGAAACATAATTCACATGATAGGTATTTCCCTAGAAATATTCTCTACACAATAGAATAGAATTGTTTCAGCAAAAGAAATCTTGGAGCTGATGAATACTTAGTTTTACTGAGAGTAGGTCAAAGGAATGCCTTGAACAGATGCCATTTTCCTCAAAAGCCTGCAGAATACAGCACACTAGCCTAGGATCTGGCTTTGTAGAAATATTTTAGCATGGTGAATGACAACTTCACTTCCTAAGTCATTAGCATATGTATGTTAATGATCAAGCTGAAGCAGAAAGAATATTTTTACATGTAGGAGTTGATGGGCTCTCAGCTTCGTATCTGATCATCGAGTCATGAGATTTATGTATAACATGAAATCCATGTCAGCCAGAACTGACAGTGTCAGGCAGGTGCCACCCATAGTATCAAGGAGTGATTGGCAGAAAATTCATTACTTGATTAGCAGCTTAATCGTTTTGTTTACAAGGCAACCCCTTCTTATCAGCTTCAGGCACTCACCAGGGCATAAAGCTCTAGGGCTACAGAGAAAGAAGAACCAGGTGAATAATACAGAAAAAAAGACAAAGTTATTCCATTTGTCAAACAGAAATTTATATTTCTAGGCTGCCCATATAAATGGGAGAAAAACAATGTTTGAAATAAAGCAGAAGAAAATACTACATGTTATTTCTAGTCATCTTCAGCAAAATTACTTTACTAAGCTACAGCTATATGAAATAATCTCCAATTGAAATTCATGCTGAGCTTTGAGATGCAGCCTTGCTACACCACAAATCTTTGTAATAATCAATCAAGAGTAATATATGAAAAAAATACTAAGCACTATCAATCCATGGCAAGATTATGCTTTTAAAGTTGTATTGCAAAAGCTTATTCTTTACTTGCAATGTAAAAATGAAAAATCCAACTTTATTTTATAAACTTTTTATGTAATACATTGTTAAGAAGTGCCGAGGGTTTTGATACACACTGCTTTAGATACATATTATGGTATTTTATAGGAGAAAGTTTCTGTTAGAAGCAAACTATTTCAGAATGGTTTTATTTTTATTTTTTATAATATCAGATATTTTTTGATTCTTCTACCTGTTCAGTTCAGCAGTTTCTGATAATTCACTGACTTAAGAAAAAAGATAAACAACATTTTTTATCTTTTTTTTTTATTGTTCCACAGATTTATTTGGGATGAACTAAAGTGACACCGGGCAAGAACCAACTCTGGTTTTTAAGAATGTCTGTATCTAGGAAGCTAATAATTTTGAAACTTCATATCTGTCCTTATATTTGGTATGAAACTGAATCAGTCTTTGAATGTCTCCTAATGAATGATATGAGGGAGTACATGAAGGAAATGGGCACCTCAGCTAACTACTGTATCTTCTTCCAGGCCATTTTAGAAGAACTGATGACACAATTATTTTAGTTTAGCCATATCACATCTCTGCTCTGACTGGGAAGGTTAAGTAAAATGTTCTTCATATATCCTTCCGACCTAAATTAATCTGTAATTCCGTGAGTCTATCCAACAAAATTATTTGAGCCTGTATAGAGTTTTGAAAGAGTATATACACAGAGATCAATATTGCAGAATTATAATATGGCTGAGGTCGATAAAGATCTCTGCAGATCATCTGGCCCAATCCATGTGCTCAAACCATGGTCAGCTAGAGCAAGTTATGCAGGGCTGTGTCCAGTTGGGTTTTGGTCATATCCGGGGATGGGGATGCTACAAAATCAATGACAAATCTTCTGTGTTTACCCTCACAGTGGAAAAGATCTTTTATATATATATTTAAGAGGAATTTTCTGTATTTTAGCTAGTGCCTATAGTCTCTTGTTTGGACACTAAATAACACTGAGAAGAATCTGGCTTTGCCTTCTTTATACTTCTCTTGAACATGGATAAGATTCCCCCATCAGAACTCTCTCCTCTGGATGATGGACCCAGACCTCAGCTTCTCTTCATATGAAAGATTCTTCAAGGCCTTGGCTATCTTAATTGTCTTTGTGGGCTGCTGCTGGACTTGCTCCATGTCTATCTCAAACTGGAGAATCCAGAACCGAATGCTCCAGGTGTGTCTCAGCAGGGCTGTGGAGGAGGAAAGAATCACTTAGCCTGATGGCAGTACTCTGCATAATGCATTCCAGGATGCGCTTGGACTTCTTTGCTGCAAGGGCACATTAGTATTTCATGGTCAGCTTGCTCACCAGTGCCTCCAGGACCTTCTCTGCAAAGCTGGTTCTTTAGTCAGTTGGTGACCTCTACACTGGTGTCTGATGTTGCTCCTACCTAGTCACAGCAGCTATTTCCCTTTATGGCAGCTCATGAGATTCCAGTCTGCATGTTTCTTCAGCCTGTTGATGTCCCTCTGTATGGCAGTGTACCCATCTCATGTGTTCTTGATACTGCACTGTTTTTCATAATCATTCATGTCATTAATGAAGAATTAAAAAAGCTTTGTCTCTATTGTTGGCCAGTAATAAGTGAATGCACGTCTAACCAGCAAAGCCGAGAGTGAACTAGGCAGATCATATTTTAGCCCTTCTCATGCTCTTTGCCACCAGTTCTGCCCAGATCATCAATGGGACTTCCTTTTCCCTCATCTTCCTTTTGCTGATGATGCATATGGAGGAGTCCTTCCTCTTTCCCTGTGAGTACCAGGTGGACTTTGTCTTTCCTAATACCATCGCTTGCACGTTTAGACAATGTCTTTATATTCTTTCTGGTGATCAGGCCCTGCTTTCACTTCTTTTATGCTTCCCATTAATTTTTCAGTTTTCTTAGGATCTCCTTGCTCAACTGTAAAGGCTTTCTGTCACCTTTTCTTGACTGTCATTTTTGGCACAATACACTTTTGGTGTCTGGAGGAGCTGATCTTTGAGAATCACTGGCTATGTGATTTAGATTCATTCTACATGTTAGCTGTTAGATAACAGATAGCTTTTTCAAAATTTTTTTTTTCCAGAAGAGTGATAGTTCTCCTTGACCTAGAATATTCTTAGAATAATATTAAACAGTGTCATTAAGT
Organism: Grallaria varia; assembly: GCA_013396735.1. Lineage (NCBI taxonomy): Eukaryota > Metazoa > Chordata > Aves > Passeriformes > Formicariidae > Grallaria > Grallaria varia. Next base: position 15,577 of record VWZG01000006.1, on the reverse strand, counting down.
AGGGAAAAGGACTGTTTGAAAAGTTGTTGACTTTCTTGCAAGAGATGACAAATTATAATCAGCTCACATCACTTGCAGAATGGTGATTTTTTTAGATAAAAAAAAGCTTTCTCTAAGGGCTTCCTTTGTCCATGTTAGACATGTCTTAAAAGTAATAACTTATTCTGGTAAATAGCAGAAAAATTTTGTGCAATAGAATCAGCAGTGTACAAGGTCCCTGACACATTTTCTGACAATAGGAAACATAACTGTTCAATTTTAAGAGTGTGAAGTCACCTTTTTCTAGAAATATCTCAATATTTAATACTGTATTTAAGAAGGAAAAAAAAGAGGTACAGCAAAATACAGTGTGTTTCCAGCACAGATCATTTTACTATCTTATCACAAGTGCTTACTTGGTCCTACATGCACATACAGAGCATACCTTGTGTAGTGTATACTACCATAATGTAGAATTGTCAGTCTTTATTGCCTCTTCCCTAATTAAGAAACAAAATAATATTTACTTAGCCTAAAACATCAGTATCCCATCTTCTTTTTAGTTACTTTTATCTATATTCCTACCAAAATGCCCAGTGGTTTTTTAGAAAGTATGAAAACAGGTACTAAATTAGGTGCCAGTGCAAGAGAACCACTGTGGAGTTGGCAGAACTGTTCTTTATTGCCCATCTACCTTGTGGCTGAGTGCTCAGACAGACAGCCTTATTGAGTTATTTAGGCACTCTGGGCCAGAGAAGAGCCAGAATCTCCTCAGTGTTAATGTACATATGTACAGAGATGTTTTTTTCCTCAGACACAGTCCCCAAATAACAAGGGTCATATCAATGAGTGTCTATCCCCATGTCAGCAAGTCACAAAGACTACAGCCGGAGTTTTACGTGCTGATGACTGTATTGTTAGCAATTAGTTCTTAGGCAGTTGACATTTTAATCAAAATCTGACATTCTCAGTCCCACTAAAGAGCAAATTTCCAAATTGCTTGTTTGAATTCCTTAATATATCTATGTATCAGCTCAAAATGACAGGGGTGGAAAGTTCTCACACTTAAAAAAATTACCCTAGGCATTTTGGTTTTCCTTAATATAATATTTTTGTGCAGCATTTGAACTTGTACTGAAGGAAAAAAAACTAGTTTCCATTTCAAATTATATCCATGGTAGAGCAGCTATTATACTCTGTTATAAATGTACCAGATGAGTACAGTTTTTCAGTCTTATTGTACTGCTATGGTGTTAATGTCTATATATATCAGAAGGTATTTTCTTCCCAAAATGACTTCTATCAATTTGGATATAGATCCAGAATCTTCAAAATTTAAACTCTTTAAAGATGATAAAAACAAAGGGGTTTTTATCATCTTTACCAGGCTTTATGAAAAAAATGAGATTTCTGTATTAATACTCTGTCTAAATGTTATTTGCATAACATTTGTTCTAGTTGTTTCAATAATATGAATTTCAGTATTTTAAGCAATTAATGAGATTTTAAGGGACAGTATATCAGTAAGTATGTTATTATGAGTGAGGGATAACTTTTTAAGGCTCTTTCAGATCTTGTAAGTGTTAACATGATTCACAAATTCAGTTTTTGCTAAATAACTGCATTTTATGGTACAAAAAAGAGTTGACCATGAATCAAGACCTGATCAAGGAAAAAGAAAAATTATAACATTCTTTCAGCCTATAATTCTACCACTCTTAGGCAGATCTGTTGCATTTTTGTGTTTCAGTTAAGTTTATGGACAAGTCTGTAAAATGAAATTGTATGTAAGGTCTGTGTTCCTACTTAGCAGAATCACAAAGATAGTAGCACTTAGGTTTTGATGCATTTTGAATTATTTCTGCTCATTTGATATCCCAAAATGTAAATACTTAATTAGTAAGAGCAAAAATGGCATGTAATCAATTATTCTGTGATGCTAACAGATGGTCTAACTGCCTAGCCAGCTCATTCAGTTTATTGTATACGTGCTTTTTGGTTAAAAGGATGCAGCCAAGTAGCAGAGACGAAGGTTCCCTGATCATGTTACTGTCACTGATTCCACTTCAAACAGGAGTAATTTTTCATAAAAGAGAAAGTTCTTCTCTGAGAATTCACAGTACTTAACTCTGAAGAACTTACAGAGTGTAATGTTAAACAGACCGTCCTAAAAAAGCCAAGAAGAAAGCCAAAACGGAAATAGCTGGGCTATGCCTGAAGGAGTAAAGTAGTTTTTCAGCTAGTAAGTCACAGCTACAATAAAGTTTATTTGGGAGTCTCAGGAAAGACATGGAAACTTTCTTCCCCTTAAGTCAAAGCAAGTTGCTGGAATGCAAGGGAAGAAAGAATGAAGGGGAGAATATTCCCTCCTCCAAACTATTGGAAAGGGTAGAATTTCTTCTCAGATGTTTAATTTATTTTCTTCAATAGCTTTACTTTTTTCTGTGCTTTGATCAAACCTAATTGCAGCATTTACAAACTTTCATTGTCTGTTGTCAAACTTGTATCAAAAAAAAGAGATGGTAGGGTGAATATGCTCATCACAAACTTGTGGCTGAGTCATAATTCCATCACAAATGTATGCAAAGTTATCATTTATAGACTATTTGCTCAGTGCTTCTTGGGGAAAGATGAAACTGTTAATGCTTTTTTACATGGAATTTTAAACAGTGTATGAACAGGAAACATTCTCTTCTCCTGCAAATCTATCTGAAAAAATACAATAATTGTTCTCCTCTACACTCAAATAAAATAAAGATCTTGGTTATAGTAGGAGAACTCCTACAATTGTCTTTCAATTGACATGTCTTTAATCCAAACCATACAAAGAATTGGAGAATTTTGTTCAGAACCTTGTTAGTTCTTCCCAATAATGTTTCCAAGATTCACACAGTACTGTGAATATTGGCTTTGAGAGTAAAGTGTCTCTGGTTCAAAGTGAAATGTATTTGCTATAAATTTAGTCTTTCTCCAAAAACTAATGGAAATAGCAGGGACCAAAACATGAGTGTTTTAAGATGATTTTGTGTTGTTAGATAAATTTTCATAGGTAACATGTATGGATAAAAGAATATTAAATGTTGACATGTCTGTTACAATGACTTTGTGGCAACCATGTGCACAGGATTCAACCAACAGCAGTGACAAAACCTTTGCCACTAAAAGAAAATGAGAGACTTCCAGGATCAAAATGGTACCAAAACAGTACTTTTTCTTTATTTTCCCCTCAGAAGAGTAGTATTTTTCTCTATTTCTTCCAAACTAAAACTACCAGGAATAATGTGTGTTTATATGGGTCATATATGATCCATTATAGGAGCTGAAAGGGTTAAGAGGACTCTTATTGCCTTTTTGAGTGATGGATTTTGATTTCTTTAATATTTTGATGTTTAACACTTAGTGCACAAGTTCTTAATGCAGAAAAGTAGTTATTTAGAGAAGGTGATTCAGTCCATGGAATATGGATGTAGAATTTCAGAGACTTAAATGTCAGACTGTAAAATATAGCAAACCCCTCCCCAGAATTAGCATGGTCAAGATTCAGTGAAGACAGATTATTTCAAAGACTCAATATGACAAATGCAGTGAGTTGTTTGGTATAACTTTGCAACCACTACTGGTATATGAGATAACGTTTCAATCTGCAGAACTACTTTTATTTCAAAATATTTTGCTTTTAAGGTAAAAATCAGTTTTTACAGGCAATCAAGTGATAATTTCAATGGAGAAGTTTTGCCCAAAGAATAAGCTGTAGTTCCCAGAGTAAATTACAGTTCTTCAATGTGGCTTTTAGAAGCCGTATTTCTTATCTGAAATCACTTCCATTAAGATTATATCCAAACACAGGACTGAATCCTGATAAAAAGATTTTAAACAAATTGTGGATGGAGCTAGCAAATACTTTTGATATGCTTTGATGATCTTGAGAAATACCATTATGACTTCAGAGTTGAAGAATGATGAATCAGTGTATTTTCAGAACTTTTTGAGACTAACTGCACTTACAATTAGGTAAAAGCTTTTTGCCATGTACAAGAAAATGTGGATTATATTTACATTTCTTTAACCTATTGCTTGATTGCTGAGGAGCTTGTACCTAGATTAAAGCAAAATCTTGAATCTGAGGTACTTTCTCTTTCTATTTTTCTCTTGTTACAAAAATCAGATACAATGAACAAAATTTTAATTTATAATTTATAAATAAGCTTCTCAGTAAACAGCTTGTGGTATGTTTGTTGGGGTTTTTTTAATTGTATCTCCTTTCATTAATGTGTCTTACTTTCATTGTAATATCTATTGTTATCTATTCCCTTAGCTTTCCCACACTGCATTTTCTAAGTTGTGAATAACTACAATTTCTGTGAAATAACATCATCATGGTTGTTGAAGATCTTTGAGAACTTAACTATGTAGAATTGCTAAATAGAATATTTAGTTTTACAGGAATTCTTTCCCAAGATTCATGAAGCTGTAGCCAGGTGTTGGTGTGCCTTATGATAAATGCATGTAGCATCTACACTTTGCAACTATTTTAAACTAGAGACTTCACAAATTCCTTTGAGATATGTTCATGTTGAAGTATCTCTTAACCAGACACATCCAGCTGTAAGATTTTTCCAGTACTATTGTTATATAAGAATGATACCACTTCTTGTTTGCTACGTAAATTTTCTCAGTCAGATATATATTATTTTGTCATTTTCACAACATGTATTTGTTTAATTCCCGTTGTGAATACAATATAGTATGATGCAGAACTGCTGAAATAAGCACCTGAAACAAGTCTTTCACATTCCTCTCAACAGACCTGTTCTCATGTTTAAGTTGTAGATCTTGCACTGTTACTCTGTGATGTTATCTCTTTCTAATATACTCTGACAGCAGAAAAGTGCTGAAGAGAAAATTTAAATTTTAAGCTTTGAAGTATCTGAAATATGTTATCATGGACTCTCCAACTAAGAATGTTGAAGAGAATTCTCCAAACCTACAATTTCATAGTTTGCCTGACACTCTAATCAAAGAGATTATTTAAATATTGGTTCTGCCAGGGAAAATTTGGAAAAGTGAATTTAATTTTAAAATTACTAAGCAAAACCTCCCAGATTTGCAGTTAAAAAGTTCAAGTGGTTTGGGTTGTTTTTTGGTTTTGTTTTGTTTTTTTTTTGTTTTTGTTGTCGGTGTTTTTTTAAATAAAAGCAAATCAGTGAAGTTATTTTATGTTAAATTAGAATTCACTGTAGACGTTTTACCTTTGCAAGTAATATTTATTAATATTTGCTTTACAAAAGAAAATGCTGTTCTGTCATAAAATATCAAGATTAATTCCTATTCAAGAGAAAGATTATCAGACAGTGATGCATTTTCTTTCTATAGTAACATAGCAAAGAAGTCATAATACTTTTAAAGTTTCCTTTCTCATGTTACATTGTCTGGCTTTTGCAGTTAAAAAAAATCAAGTTTGGAATTGCATTTGACATAAAATACTGATTTTCTTTCCTTTCTTCATTCATTTATTTATTCATATATTAATTTCTTTAGGTAAGATAAAACAAAAATCCAAACTTGCTTTATAGTCAGTCTTTTTTTTTTTTTAAGGTGACTTTCACACAATCTCATTTACAATATCCTAAATGTTCTGAATTGCCCCCTTGTGTGCTTCACCGTTCTTCCACTTTTTCTTCTTCTGCCCCAAGTCCCACCATACCTCGTTGAACCATACAGGGACTCAGGCTCCAGTCTCTAGCCTCCTAAATCATCACTTTGATCCACAATATACCCTGAAGCTGCTGCTCATGAACATATGCAGAGGCATCCAAAAGGGCTGGGGTCTGCACTCAGTGTCTTGGCAAAGGCTGGACATCCTGTCAGACCTGATGCTTAGCTTTCCTTATCACTGAAATGTGTGGAGTGACACGAACCTGTGTCTTATCGTCTCAGGGAGATTGTGTTAGAATGAGGGATGTGGCCAGGTATGAGACTTGTGAATTGCTTTCCATACCCCCCAAAAGCTAACCATATGTCTTTGAAACTAATACACTACTAAAAAAATACAGTCAGTACAGCTTTCCTTGGTCTTCTCCTGCTGTATTTTAACTTCTGAAGCAGTAGTTATTATTGATCAGTCTTCTTGTAATATTGTATAAGAGGAATGTTTGTAGCAGAGAATGTTTGTAGCAGAGTATTAATTTGGGTCAGATATTACTATTTTTTATTAGAAAGTCTATAGAACTGTCAGTGTTTGCAAGAAGTGTAGGGTGTTTCTGCTATAGTTTGCTGCTTTCCCATACCTGAATACAGCAGTTGCAGGAAATGATTGTATACATTGCACGTCCACCAGTTCTCTCTGCCAAGAGCTGATCCTTCATGTTTTGAGAAAATGTGGGTGGAAGACAGCTTTTTCTAAAAGGAACAGTTAAGAGAAAGTGAGAGTCTGACAATAAAGTTTCTACATAATTTTTGAAATTATGAAGCAGTTGCTGTGTGAAAATTTATCACTATATCATTAATAAAAAAATAAGCAATTGAGATTGATACCAAAATTAAAAGTGTTACAAAACTCAGAGACCTTTTTGATCAACTTAGTATCTGAAATCAGATCTGGAGAAGTAACCAAGATAGACACAGTACCTATAAGTGATGTTTTCTGTTATCTGTGTTAAACCTTGGCTGTACAGAAATGGCAGTGTCAGATGTAGGCAAATACGAACATAAACAAGAGCAGAGGAACAGGAATCTGATCCTCAGAATTTATTTTTTTAATACACTTAAATCAGTAATACTATTAAAATTAGTATTTCTATGACTATTATAACCCTGACTAGTTAAATTAAGAAAATACAATTAGCAAGTCAACACTGCTAATGCCATAGAAGGAAAATGCCCACTTTTATCTGAAATACCTGCTCTTATCTAAACTCTTGGAAAAAAGAAATCTTGATTACAATTATATTCTTTATGTGGTGGTAGTAAGACACTGGAATAGGTTGCCCTGAGAAGCTGTGGATACCCCAGCCCTGGAAGTGTTCAAGGCCAGGCTGGATGGGCCTCTGAGCAACCTGATTTAGTGGAAGATGTCTCTACTCACAGTAGTGGGGTTGGAAGTAGATGATCTTTAAGGTCCCTTCCAAACCTTTCAATGCTTCCATGAGTCCACGAGGAAAAAAAAAGAAAAAAAAGATTTTCAAAAAATGCGGCTATGCTTTGTTTGATTATTACAAAGGATTTATAGAGTGGGCAGAGTTCATAGAAGGGATGTTCTGTTTGTGTAATTTAGTGGGCCTATAAAGGCATTTATCAAAATCATGACAAACCTCACACCTACATTACCTTGCCTCCTTTATACTTCCTCCTACACATTGTAATACTGCCAAATTCTCTGTTTTCCATTGTGTTATTTTTGGCTTGGATAGGCTAGTTCCACTCTGTGTTGCTTAAAAGGCCAAAAGTAATTTTATTTACCCAGTGAGAACTACTGAGGTTCCTCATACCTAGAAATTGTTCTATGCCCATATGTATTAGTTTTTAATCTTTCTATGCCTATCCAACCTCTTCTGATTGATCTGGATGGATTTTCTCAAGAAGGTATTAGTTAACATGATAGGAAGGTTGGAAATGTGTTTATTGATTTTGTTGAGGATTGGAAATTTGAATATATATAGCAATTCATAAGCTTGTGCCCTTAATGATGATAGCTCTATAAGTATATGAAACATATTTTTGAGGACAAATGATACTTTTTTGATCTAGGAATAGATTCAGATTTACCATGTGGGATCTAAACAGTTTAAAATGCAGACACCTGGGACTGACTCACAATGACTCACACTTCCCTACAAGGTCAATTATAGTAAAGAATGATATACAAGTACAGGCAAAGAGAGGGTGTGACAGAGGAAGACAAGGGAAAATGACTGTGCTAGAAACGGTCATGTAGACAGCTATTCAGGGACTAAAACTGAAACACTGTAGAAAATATCAGCATAAGATTTTAAAGCATGGGAAGATGTTTTGATTTTAAAGCAAAACTGATTTCACGTACTCACATTTTCACAGTCAAATGCACAAACTCACGAGTACCAAAATGTGTGTGTCTGCACATCAGGAAGGCTGGTAAATTTTTAACTGCTCTTGAATGCCACATGAGCATGAAGTCTGGCAATAGAAAAATAAAGGAAGTCTGTTCTGGAAGAATAAGAGGGGAGAAAGCTAGTCATATTCAAATTGATAAACAGTTGATACTTTTATGTTTAAAATCAAACATAATCAGTATTTCTCTTAAAAAGGAAAAAATACCCCACAAACTATGACACAAGCATAATGATAGTCCTCAAAAATCCAGACCCAGCTCTACTGCGAGATAAAAATTTTTTGAAGAAAAATATGAAATTTGGCCTCATTAGCTTGTTCAATGTAACATGTATACAGCAGTAAAGTGTATAATTTAAGTAAAGCTCTCTTCCTCGCAAAATAAATAAAGTAATTTAGAAGATTTCTTGGTAATGTCTCAGCCATGGTAATTACACCATATAGTAACTAGGGGATATGAAAACTGTATTAGAACTTCAAAAAAACTGTATTAATAATGAGCATTATCAATGCCAATGAACAGCTACAAAAAATTGCAAATATTAAGTTATCTGTCTGCGGAAGTTTGACCCTGGGCCACACCAAAGCAAGGCAACCACGCAGAGCTTCCCAGGACCAGCACAGGTTTTCCCCCTCCAACCCCTCCCAAAGGGGAGAAAAGCAGCAAAAAAGCTGAGGGGAAGGAGAGAAAACTTAAAAGCTTCAGACTGTAAGGGGAACATATATATATATATATATATTTACAGAGGAGGAAAAGGGAACTTAGCACTATATGCACACAACACGAATACCAGGCAAATACCCATGTACAGGCAAAGAGAGGTAACTCAACCACTACTATATATGTACTATATATATATATATATATATACACACCCCCAAGGAAGGCAGATAAGGCACTATATTACCGAAATACAGAAGCATCCAGCCCTGAGCTGCGATCCTTCTCCCACACCACCAGAAGCAAGCCCGACGAGAGACTGCCCCAGCCGGAGGAGAGACTGTACTGAAGAGACTGACCAAAGAGAGTGTCCAAAGACAGTGTCTCAGAACTTCCTCCCTCACCTTTATATCCCACGTGATAGTAGGGAATACCTCTTATTGGTCAATGTATGTCACCTGACTCATTTCCCAGGAGGGCCTAAAAAAACCAACAAACCTAGCCAAAGCCTAAAATTTAAACTACCACACTATCTCAAAAGATTCAGTCAAAGCTTCAAGCTGGTCACTTGCTTTGGGCATCTTCAGAAATTACCATATCAGGGATCTTGCAGCTAGGTGGGGGGAAGACACTGTCCTCAGGGCAGAGCTCACGGTGCTGGTGAAAAAGACACCCTGGGGATCCACTGTTTCCTCAACACAGGAGTTTTCCTGTGCTTTGCCTGCAGATAATACTCAGGTTTTAGAATAAATCCTACTTGAGTGAGGTGGCGTCTCCTTGGTGTGATCCATTGCAACGTGTGCCTGACACAAGTATGATGTCTTGGGTTACACAAAAATTCTGGTATCCACCTTTTCTCCAAATATGTAATTTTGTTTTCATGGTGTTTTGCCTTCTTTAAGGAGACTGAACTGCTCACGATTAATGACTCAAACATTTGACACCTGCAGTGACCGACCAGTTGCTGTAGGAGACTGGACTATTGGTGCTGATGGCTCAATCCAGCAGAGGGCTTTGATAACAGTGTGCAGAGTGGCCACCCAGGCCAGGGTCTGAAGATGCGCGTATTCAACACCTCAGGCTACAAGCTGGGTGTTAAACAAGTCAAGGAAGGAGACAGATGCTGCAAGGTGGGGTAGTGTTTCTTTTCCTTACATAGATAACTTGACTGTGGTAACTCCCCGGAACATTCACATGTAGCCTGAAGGAATTCATCTCTTATTGATGAGCCATAGTGGATTCAGTTGCCCTGACATAAGAGACAGCTGCAATATCTTGGAATGGGTCAAAGACTCCCAAAGTATCCTGTGACTCACAGTATTACATCACCCACTGTAAAACTCCCCATCCCGGGGGAGTTACCGGAACCCTTCCCACCTGAACCTCTACATATATAACTCTGAGTTTTTTGGGCTTCTCTCACCACCCAGGGCTTCCACCACCATCTTGATGGATCTGCACTGCAACCACAACTTCAACCAATGAGCACTGAAATTGCAACAACCAAGTCTCATTACTGGATCCAGTCACCTGTTGGGTGTCTGGTGGGTCCTTCCAGTCCCCTGGGGGTTCCACATCTCTGCTCCAACCGCCTGTACGAGCACGCAGCCTCACTCCAGGCTGGTATCATCATCTGCTGGTATCAAATCCCAGCTATCTGCTGTTTCCTGCCAGTGATGACTCTCCAACCATTCCTGACAGGTTTTCTAGGTGTGGGGGAGGCAAACCACTTGGAAAAGTGGCCACTTTGTTTCTGCCCTGTGGCCACCTGTGTTTTTTCCAGGTGGGGGAGGCTGGGTCACCATCTCGATTTGGTCCTGTGGGTGGAGTTTGGGAAGTTTCTCTTCATCAGTTGATTTAACCCAGCTTTATCAGTATTGTTCTTAGCATTTCTTCTTGGTAAAGAATCATTTTTCCACTTACATAGGGGTGCATTTGGCCTATCTCTTTGTGTTGAAGAAACCAGGGGCATTGAATCTGGGGGAGAAGATTTTTGTCTGAGGTCTCCTCCCCTCCAAATTCTCAAACTGAAACACATGATCAGGCAACTGTTTGCAATTTACAGCACATTGTAGAGCTGAAATTATTGGTTCATTGAAATAATGAGCAAAATAACTTGGTTTAAACAGGTACTTACCAGGTTGCAGCTGGGGAGGTGATCTTTTACTGTGTTTGTTAGGTGTGATTCATGGTAAATATTTCATAAGACTGTATTACAACATCATGTAACCAGCAATAGTGTGAGCAGTAGGATTTTCTCTCTATAATGCTAGCAGACTTTGCCAAGTGCTCCTGTGTAAAGATGGATGTGCTAATTATGTGTGAGGCTACATGGTAACAACTGTCCTGCCTCACTTAAGAAAAATCCTTATTAAACAGATCGTCAGTGAAGACCTCAGAGATACGTGTTTTATCTCTATGACTCAGTGCAGAACTGGGACTTAATCTCACATTACACAATGTAATAACCTGCATGAAATGGAGACTTGTTAATACACTCATGCTTAGCTTATGTTTTTTGATTATCTTGTAGATAATGATAATGATAGGAAAGTACACAGAAAATTGCTTTACTATTCGTCTGTCAAACTGATCATCTTTCCTTTAGCTTTTCACATTTATAAACATCATCCTCTGAAAACGAAAATACTTTTTAAGTTTTAGCTTTTCTCCTCTTACACGAAAAACTATTCTCCTCAGCAGTATGTCTTCTGTGCTCTCCATTTTCTCCTTCTGTTCTTTCTTTGCCTCTTTATCTATCAGTCCTTTTTGTTAATGTCTAAAAGTAAAGAATATTAAATAAATTTTGCCTTTTACTAATTCTGTTCAGTATGCATAATAAAGGGAAAGATCAAGTTTTTAACAGTCACAACATATTAGAAAATTAGTTGCCAGAAGGCTCATGTTAGCCTTTCCTGTAACTAGTGATATGAAAAATGCTTCTGCTTGCACTTGTCATGAAGGGGGTGATGGCTTTCTCTGTTGAGCAGAGAAGAAATCTGCTAAGGTCTTCAAAGTATCTGCCTAAGTGCCTGAAGTTAGATGATGTACACTCATCCTTCATCTGTTTTGAAAACAGCAGTAGGCATTGCACCTTCTTACCAGTCTTCACTGGCGAGTAAAAGAGGGGAGGGAGAGAGGTCGAACACGGGATCACAGATAAACCATTACCTAAATTTTAAATAATTCTTTGCATAGTTTTCCCCCCATCCCTCCTCTTTGGGAGGATTGCCTTTGAGGTGTTCAGAGGAATGTGGCAGAAAACACTCTCAGCAGGCTCTCGGACTCCCTCCACTTTAATCCAATATATCTCAGCAATCTCATCTTTAGCACTAAGTCACAAATTTGGACATGCAACATCTACGTTCCATGCAACCCTCATGAAGTTCAACAAGGCCAAATGCAAGGTCCTGCACCTGGATGAGGGCAATTCCCAATTTCTATACAAGCTGGATGTTAAATTGACTGAGAGCAGCCCTGCAGAGGATTTGGGGATACAAGTGGATGAAAAATTGGGTGTACGCTGGAAATGTGGTCTTGAAGCCCAGAAAACCAACTATATCCTGGGCAGCATCAAAAGAAGCGTGGCCAGCAGGTCAAGGGGGTTTATTCTTCTCCTGAAGGACCCCACCTGGAGTACTCCATCCAGCTCTGAGGTCCCCAGTACAGGAAAGATATGGACCTGTTAAAGAGAGGACAGATGAGTGCTACAAAATCAGTGCGAGGGTTGGAACATTATTCCTATGAAGAAAAGCTGAGACCTAGGATTGTTCAGTCTGCAGAAGAAAATGTTCTGAGCAGAAATTATTACGGCCTTCCAATATATGAAGATGGCTTAAAAGGAAGATGGAGAAAGACTGTTAATTAAGGCCTGTAGTGATAGGACAAAAGCCAATGCTTTTAAATTGAAAGAGGATAAGTTTAGAGTGCACATAGGCAAGAAATTGTTTTACAATGAGGATGGTGGGGCACTGGAACAGGTTTTGCAAAGGTCAGGGTGGATGAGACTTTGAGCAACTAGATCTAGTGTAAGGTTCCCACAGAAGGCTAGGTGATCTCTGAAGATTCCTTCCAACCCAAACCATTCTGTGCTTCTTCAATTCTATGGTCCCACTGAGGTGAGCTGAGCCGAGCCCTCAGAGCAAATGCCAAATGGAGAGGATAAGAACAGAACATGCCACCTGCCAGGAAGGCAGGGAACAAGTTATCAGTACAAATGTGTGAGAAAACTCTTCTTTTCTTCCTTTCTTCCAAGGTTTGTATTCAAATATCATTTTGACAAGTTGAGCTTTAAGTGAATAAATTTCCACAGGAAAGTTTTGTACTATCGTGCACAAATTAGACTGTCTTACACAGTCACAGCATATACTGAAAGCAGACTTTCAGAGTTAAATCTCTGCTTAGGTATAGTTACTATACTGCAGAATCATCTTGGGCTAGCCCTGTCTTCTGCTTTCAGCTACACTTTAGGTACATTACACCACAACTGACTAAGAATGAGCCTTTCAGTATTTGTATTATGCATTTTATAAGTAACGCTTTTTAGTTAATTCAAAAAATCTTGTGAAATTCCTGATTTTTTTTTTTT
>VWZG01000005.1:1249-12631 GCA_013396735.1 Grallaria varia | reverse complement strand
AATGCAGCTCTTGGGGTCAGGGAGTGGCACCGGGTCTTCTTCTGGGAATGTGGCTCTTGGGATCAGGGAATGACACTAGCGATTGCCTCAGGAATGTGACTCTTGGGGTCAGGGAATGACACCAGTTCTTGTCCTGGGAATTGCAATTTGGTGGGATCGGGAAATGACATCAGCTCTTCTTCTGGGAATTGCAGGTTAATGGGATGAGGGAATGACACCAGGTCTTGTCTTGGGAGATGCAGATTGATGGGATCAAGGAATAACACCGGGGCTTCTCCCGGGAATACGGCTCTGTGGGATCAGGGAATGACACCTGATCTTATCCCAGGATTGCGCGTCAGTGGGATGAGGGAATGACACCAGGTATTACCCTGGGAATTGCAGGTCCATGGGATCAGGGAATGACACCAGTTCTTATCCTGGGAATGCAGCTCTGTCAGATAAGGGAATAGCACCAGGGCTTCTCCTGGGAATGCAGCTCAGTGGGATCAGGGAATGATACCAGGGATTGTCCCGGGAATGCGGCTCTCGGGGTCAGGGAATAGCACCAGGACTTCTCCTGGGAGATGCAGATCAATGGGATCAGGGAATGACACCCGGCCTTATCCTGAGAATTGCAGGTCTGTGGGATCAGGGAATGACACCAGGGCTTATCCCGGGAATGCGGCTCTGTGGGATCAGGGCATAAAACCAGGGCTTCTCCTGGGAATGCAGGTCAGTGGGATCAGGGAATGAAACCAGGGCTTCTCCTGGGAATTGCAGATCGATGGGATCAGGGAATGACACCAGGGCTTGTCCTGGGAATTGCAGATCGATGGGATGAGGGAATGACACCAGGGCTTGTCCTGGGAATTGCAGATCGATGGGATCAGGGAATGATACCAGGTCTTGTCCTGGGAATTGGAGCTTGAGAGGATGAGGGAATGACACCAAGTCTTTTCCCAGGAATGCAGCTCTCTGGGATCAGGGAATAGCATCAGGTGTTGTCCCAGGAATCCAGGTCTGTGGGATGAGGGAATGACACCAGGTTTTCCTCCAGGAATGCAGCTCTGTGGGATAAGGGAATAACACCAGCTCTTATCCTGGGAATTCAGCTTTTGGGATGAGGGAAGAACACCAGGTCTTATCCTGAGAATGCTGCTTTGTGGGATCAGGGAATGACACCAGGGCCTCTCCTGGGAATGCGGATCTGTGGGATCAGGGAAGAACAGCAGGTTTTCCCCCGGGAATGCAGATCTGTGGGATTGGAGCATCCATAGGGATCCCAGAATTCCGAACAGTGTGGTCACTGCAGAAGGAGCTGCCTCTTCCCGGTGTCCCCTGGGCCAGGATTGGCTCCCACAGGAGTTTCTCCGCTCTCCAGGTAGGGATCCGCCGGATCCAGGGGCTGTGATTCGGGATGCCGGTCGGGATCGGGATGGACACCCCCTTGGGAAGGGAATTCTGCCCACTCAGGACCATGTGGATGGATCTCCCGGGCTGGGCATCCTGGAATTGCGCCGATCCCTGGAATGGGAACCAGAGTGAGGAGCCGGGGCATGGAGAGGGAGGATGGAGCATTCCCACCATCCCGGCCATCCACAGGGCATGGATCAGATCCCTTCCAGGATGGAGCATTCCCACCATCCCGGCCATCCACAGGGCATGGATCAGATCCCTTCCAGGATGGAGCATTCCCACCATCCCGGCCATCCACAGGGCATGGATCAGACCCTCCCAACCTTCCCTGGCTCCCTCCTGCCATTCCCAAGGACACAGGACATGGATCAGATCCATGGATCAGATCCACTCCAGCCATTCCCAGGGACACAGGACATGGATCCCAGGGGAATTTAGGGATAACAGCCTGGCCACCATCCAGGCAGGAAAAATGCATTAGTTAGTCCTTTTTATCCAGAGAAATCAGGATCCAGGGAAATCAGGATCCAGGGAAATTGGGGTTCGTGGAAATCAGGATCCAAAGAAATTGGGATACAGGGAAATTGGTGTTCAGGGAAATTGGGATTCAAAGAAATTGGGATCCAGAGAAACTGGAATCTGGATAATTTGGGATCCAGAGGAATTGGGATGCAGAGAAAGCAGGATCCAGAAAAAAATGGTGTCCGGTAAAATCAGGATCCAGAGAAACTGCGATCCAGAGAAACTGGGATCCAGATAATTCAGGGTCCAGAGAAACTGGGATCCAGGGAAATTTGTGATCCAGGGAAATTCGGGTTCATGGAAATCAGGATCCAAAGNGAAAAAAATGGTGTCCGGTAAAATCAGGATCCAGAGAAACTGCGATCCAGAGAAACTGGGATCCAGATAATTCAGGGTCCAGAGAAACTGGGATCCAGATAATTCAAGATCCAGAGAAATGAGGATCCAGAGAAATTGGGATACAGAGAAATCAGGATCCAGAGAAACTGCGATCCAGAGAAACTGCGATCCAGAGAAACTGCGATCCAGAGAAACTGCGATCCAGAGAAACTGGGATCCAGGGAAATTTGTGATCCAGGGAAATTCGGGTTCATGGAAATCAGGATCCAAAGAAATTGGGATCCAGGGAAGTTGGGTTCCAGAGAAATTGCGATACAGAGAAATCAGGATCCAGAGAAATTGGGATACAGAGAAATCAGGATCCAGAGAAATTGGGGTCCAGGGAAATTAGAGTCCAGGGAAATAGGGATGCAGAGAAAGCAGGATCCAGGACAATTGGTGTCCAGAAAAATCAGGATCCAGATAAAATGGGATCCAGAGAAACTGGGATCCAGGAAAATCAGGATTTGGAAAACTTGGGATCCAGATAATTCAAGATCCAGAGAAATGAGGATCCAGAGAAATAGGGAGTCAGGGAAACTGGGGTCCAGAGAAGTTGGGCTCCAGAAAAAAATTGGGATCCAGATAGAATGGGATCTGGAGAAATTGGGATCCAGAGAAATGAGGATCTGGAGAATTTGGCATCCAGGGAAATGAGGGTCCAAGGAAACTGGGATTCAGAGAAATTGGGATGCAGAGAAATCGGGATCCAGAAAAAAAATTGGGATCCAGAAAACATGGTGTCCAGAAAAATCAGGATCCAGATAAAATGGGATCCAGAGAAACTGGGATCCAGGGAAATTTGGGATCCAGGGAAATTGGGATGCAGAGAAATCAGGATCCAGAGAATTTGGGGTCCATGGAAATTTGGATCCAGGGAAATTGGGGTGCAGGGAAACTGGGATGCAGACGAATCCGGACCCCATGAACTTGCAGCCGCTTGTCCAACCCCAGGATTCCCAGGTGTGATCCCATCCCAAGGTTTCTCCGGACCCGGAGCCATCCCATTCCCATTCCCACGGGAGTGATTTCTCCCCCCAATACCCCCCCCCCATATTCCCACCTACCTCCGAAATTCCCGGCTGGTTTTCCCGGAGCCGAGAGCTGCGAGCGGCGAGCGGGGGCCGATTCCGGGCGCCCGGAATCCTGATTCCCACTGATCCTCTCACGGCTCTAAAAATAGGGATGAGCGAGACGGCGGACACAGATGCCGCAGGGAGAGAGGATTCCGTGACCTGCTCCGCTCCCGGCGGATTAATCCGCGGGCCTGGCGGGAGGCAGCGGCTCCTCCTCGCCTCAGATTCCCTCGGCCCATCCCGGGAATGTGTTTCCCCTATCCCGCTTTTGGTGGGAATAAATCCCAGCCCGGCCCTGGAGGAGGGATCCGGGCAGGGAAAAGCCGTTGTGGATTATGGTGGTTATTCCTGAAGGTTCCCGGTTGCTTTTGTGAGGGAATGCTGTCCGCAGGCTCCCTTTAATTCCATAGGCTGATTAGCCAGCCGTAGGAGACGTTTGTTAGTTCCATACGTTAATTATCCAGCCAGAGGAAGGTAAGATGGCAATTTCATACGTTAATTATCCAGCCATTCCCAGGGACACAAGGCATGGATTTAATCCCCCTATCCCTATCCCATCCAGCCATTCCCAGGGACACAGGACATGGATCAGATCCACTCCAGCCATTCCCAGGGACACACGCCATGGATCAGATCCACTCCAGCCATTCCCAGGGACACAGGACATGGATCAGATCCACTCCAGCCATTCCCAGGGACACAGGACATGGATCAGATCCACTCCAGCCATTCCCAGGGACACAGGACATGGATCAGATCCACTCCAGCCATTCCCAGGGACACAGGACATGGATCAGATCCACCCACATTCCCTATCCTACTCCGGCCATTCCCAGGGACACAAGACCTGGATTCAATCCCCCCTTCCCTGGAGGGGCACAGGATGGGATGTTGGCCCCCAAACAGGGATCCATCCCATGGATTTCCCCCCCAGGGGGCACAGGATGGGATGGTGATCCCAAACAGGGATCCATCCCATGGATTTCCCCCCATGGATGTTATCCATGTGGAACATCCCCCCCAGTCCCACCGCAGCCGCTCCGGCCGCAGCCCGTCCTCCCTCCGATGGCCACTTGACGCTCCCGCCTCTCCTGTGTATCCATTATCCTGCTTTTTCCCCGGAGCGCGGCCGGAGCCGCAGCCCCTCAATGGCTGTGACCTCCCCTCCTCCGGAGCCTTTTCATTCCAGGGCCATTTTCCCTGGGCTCTTTATTCCTGGAGATAAAGCGAGCGGCCCCGCTGGCGTCACAGGCGGAGCCGAGCCCTCGGCAGCGGAGACGAGCCCGTGGATGCGGAGAGCGGCCCACGGAAGCGGAGACGAGCCCATGGATGTGGAGCCGAGTCCTTGGAAGTGGAGCCGAGCCCTCGGCAGCGGAGACGAGCCTTCGGAAGTGGAGCGGAGTCCTTGGAAGCAGAGACGAGCCTTCGGAAGTGGAGACGTGCCCTTGGAAGCGGAGACAAGCCCATGGAAGCGGAGAGCAGCCCATGGATGTGGAGTGGAGTCCTTGGAAGCAGAGATGAGCCCTTGGATATGGAGATGAGCCCTTGGAAATGGAGATGGGCCCATGGATGCGGAGACGAGCCCATGGATGCAGAGCAGAGCCCTTGGAAGTGGAGACAAGGCCATGGAATCAGAGATGAGCCTATGGAAGCATAGAGCAGCCCATGGATGTGGAGCAGAGTCCTTGGAAGTGGAGATGAGCCCACTGAAGTGGAGATGAGCTCGTGGAAGCAGAGATGAGGTCATGGAAGCAGAGACGAGCCCACGGATGTGAAGAGCAGCCCATGGTGAGTGGGCTATGGAAGCGGAGATGATGCCATGGAAGTGGAGATGAGCCCTTGGAAGCAGAGACGAGCCCTTGGAAGCAGAGACAAGCTCATGGATGTGAAGACAAGCCCATGGATATGGAGATGGGCCCATGGAAGTGGAGATGACCCCATGGAAGCGGAGACGAGCTCATGGATGTGGAGACAAGCCCTTGGATGTGAAGGCAAGCCCATGGAAGCAGAGATGAGCCCATGGAAGTGGAGACGAGCCCATGGATGTGAAGGCAAGCCCATGAAGGCGGAGATGAGCCCATGGAAGTGGAGACGAGCCCATGGATATGGAGATGGGCTGATGGAAGCAGAGATGAGCCCATGGAAGTGGAGATGAGGCCATGGAAGCGGAGATGAGTCCATGGAAGTGGAGATGAGCCCATGGAAGTGGAGATGAGCCCATGGATATGGAGATGGGGCCATGGAATTAGAGAGCATCCGTGTCACTTTGGAGTGGCCACGTTGCCTCACAAAGGGTTCCCGTGGGAATGGACGGCGTTCCCGACGGAGCTGCGTCTCCCAGGAGTCAAACCCCGGCCCTTCCCGGCCTTTTCCACCACCTCCCATTGACAGCGGAGATGGGAAAAGGAGGGAATGGAGGTTTGTTGGGATGAGCGGACAGGGAGAGCTTGGAATCCTGCCCTGCTCTCCTGGGAATGGCAGCTCTGAGCCCTCTGGAGGGTTGGGATTGACCAGAGCCAACCCCTGGGGCCGACTGTTTGCCAAGAGGGACATTCCCAAATCCTGTGGCAAGCCGGGAGAATGGGAGGTGTCCTTGGCCACGGAATGGGATGGGCTTGGAGGGCCCTTCCCACCCAAACCAGCCTGGGATCCCACCGAGCTGGGATGGCTCCAGGTTGGAGTTCCCAGTTTCCTGGCACACAATCCCATGGGATGTGATTCCAAGGGGTTAAAGGGAAACACGGAGCTCCAGGGAGCCCTTGGAGCAAATTCCAGAGCCTGGAGGGGCTCCGGGAGAGCTGGAGAGGGACTGGGGACAAGGCATGGAGGGACAGGACACAGGGAATGGCTTCCCAGTGCCAGAGGGCAGGGAGAGGGGGGACAGTGGGAAGGAATTGCTGGCTGGGCTGGAATTCCCAGGGAAGCTGCGGCTGCCCCTGGATCCCTGGGAGTGTCCAAGGGCGGGTTGGATTCCCTGGGATAGCGGGAGGTGTCGGGGTTGGAACGGGATGACCTTTGGTGTCCCTTCCCACCCAACCCATTCCATAATTCCCTGTTTTTCTGCCCCAACGGCACACGAGGATGCCGGGATGAAGCTCCCGGACATCCCAAGGGTGTCGTGGTGCCGGAGCCCCCCCAGCTTTTCCCAGGACTCCCAGAGCTCCCCCCTCTCCCCGTGCCCCTTCCCGGATCCCGTGGGATTTGAGCCGGGCTGTGACATTCGGAGCCTCATTGGCACCCAGGTGTGAGTTTTTCCGGGAATCGGAGCCGAAAGGTCGGGAATCACGTGTGGGAACAAAGGGCCGCTCGCCCCCGGATTGCGCACGGAGAGGGCGGCACGTCCCCAGCCCGGGAAACCGGGACACGGGGATGGATTCCCACCGAACCCCAATCCGGCCCTTTTCCCCCCAAAATCCACCCCCAGGACCCCAAATCTGAATTTTCACCCCAGGATTTTCATCCAAACCCAAATCCGGCCCTTTTCACCCCAAAATCCACCCCCAGGACCCCAAATCTGAATTTTCACCCCAGGGTTTTCATCCAAACCCAAATCCGGCCCTTTTCACCCCAAAATCCACCCCCAGGACCCCAAATCTGAATTTTCACCCCAGGGTTTTCATCCAAACCCAAATCCGGCCCTTTTCACCCCAAAATCCACCCCCAGGACCCCAAATCTGAATTTTCACCCCAGGGTTTTCATCCAAACCCAAATCCGGCCCTTTTCACCCCAAAATCCACCCCCAGGACCCCAAATCTGAATTTTCACCCCAGGGTTTTCATCCAAACCCAAATCCGGCCCTTTTCACCCCAAAATCCACCCCCAGGACCCCAAATCTGAATTTTCACCCCAGNAATCTGAATTTTCACCCCAGGATTTCCATCCACGCCCCCAAATTTGCTGTTTTTTCACTCAAAATGAGCTGCAGACCCCAAAATTCCCAATTTTAGACCCCAAATCTGGATTTTTTATCCCAGGATTTTCTTCCACCCCCAAAATCTGCCTTTTCCCCCCCAAAATCTACCCTCAGGCTCCAAATATGAATTTTTACTTGGCATCTCCTCCCACCCCCAAATCCTGCCCTTTTCACCCCAAAATTCATCCCCAGGCCCCCAAGTCTGATTTTTTACCCCAGCATTTCCTCCCGCCCCCAAATCCTGCCCTTTTCACCCCAAAATTCACCCCCAGGACCCCCAAACCTGATTTTTTATCNAAAATTCACCCCCAGGACCCCAAATCTGAATTTTTCCCCCAGAATTTCCTCCCGCCCCCAAAATCGTCCCTTTTCACCCCAAAATTCACCCCCAGACCCCCCAAACCTGATTTTTTATCCCAGGATTTTCATCCACCCCCCAAATCTGCCATTTTTTACCTCAAAATGAGCTGCAGATCCCCAAATCCCCGTTTTTAACCCCAAACTCTGCCTTTTTCCCTCAGTTTCCCTCCCGCTCCCAAAAATGTGCATTTTTCCCCCCGGAATGTCCCTCAAACCCCCCCCAAACCTGCCCTTTCCACCCCAAAATTCCCATTTTTTTCCTCCTATTTTTCCTCCCCGCCCCATCCCAGCCCCGAAATCTCCTCCCGACATTCCGGAGGGATCCCAGGGCTGTTCAGTATCCCGGTTTTGTCGGGATGGATCCCAGGAAAACCCCAATCCCTGGAAGAGGTTTGGCTGGATTTGGGAGCTCCCGGGATTACTTTGGAGCAAATCCCGGATTTTTTGGGATGGAATTGGGATGGGATTGGGTGGGATCCGCCGGAATCCTAAAGCAGAGGGGCGGGAGGAGCTCCAGGAGGGCAGGGATGGGGAATTATCCAGGGAATTTTTTCCAAGGACAAAGGGGCTCCGGCAGAGCTGGAGAGGGATTTGGGACAAGGGCTGGAGGGGCAGGACACCGGGAATGGCTTCCCACTGGGAAAGGGGGGATTGGGGTGGGACAGTGGGAAGGAATTCCCGGCTGGGCTGCAATTCCCAGGGAAGCTGCGGCTGCCCCTGGATCCCTGGGAGTGTCCAAGGGCGGGTTGGATTCCCTGGGATAGCGGGAGGTGTTGGGTTTGGATCGGGATGATCTTGGAAGTCCCTTCCCTCCCGACCCATCCCAGAATTATTCCGGCCCCGCTCGGATCCCACTTTTCCAGGCATGGATGGGGAGCAGCTCCGGCCAAGCAGGAGGAGATTCCTCCTCCTGGGAATTTCTTCCCGGTGTAGGATCCATCTCTGGGATGTTCCTGCACCCTCAAATCCCACTAAATCCTCAGGAATGATTCCTGCCTGGAAAGGGCCATCCGGCTGTGCCGGGGCAGGGCTGGAATCGCCATTCCCGGAGGGAATTCCAGTCCCTGTGGATTTGGGATGCGGCTCGGGGGGTGGCTTTTCCCAACCTCCATAAATCCCTTATTCCAGGATTCCTGTGCTTGGGAAAAGGGCCCGGCTGAGGAGACCGAGCTCTCCGGCCGTGGATTCCTGGGAGAAGGGATGGAAAACTCTGGGATGAGTGGGAAAATCCCTGATTCCAAGATTCCCAGTTGGGAAAAAGGCCCAGCTGAGGACACTGAGCTCTCCGGCTGCGGATTCTGGGGAGAAGGGACGGAAAACTCCGGGATAAGTGGGAAAATCCCTGATTCCCGGACTCCTGTGTTTGGGAAAAGGGCCCAGCTGAGGAGACCGAGCGCTCCGGCCGTGGATTCCTGGGAGAAGGGATGGAAACCTCTGGGATGAGTGGGAAAATCCCTGATTCCAGGACTCCTGTGTTTGGGAAAAGGGCCCGGCTGAGGAGACCGAGCTCTCCGGCTGTGGATTCCTGGGAGAAGGGATGGAAAACTCTGGGATAAGCGGGAAAATCCCTTATTCCAAGATTCCCACACTTGGGAAAAGGGCTCTGCTGAGGAGACCGAGCTCTCCGGCTGCAGATCCTGGGAGGGGGACGGAAAACTCCGGGATGAGTGGGATAATCCCTGATTCCAGCATTCCCGTGCTTGGGAAAAGGGCCCGGCCGAGGAGACCGAGCTCTCTGGCTGCAGATCCTGGGAGGGGGACGGAAAACTCCGGGATGAGCGGGAAGATCCCCGGGGACGTCTCCGAGGGCTCCTAAACGCATTTCCCACGTTCCCGAGGAACGTCACGCGCCCGGATCCGACGGCGCTGATGAAGATGGAAGAGCCTCTCAAGTGGGAATTAGAGGCGCGGAGGGCCCGGAATAGCTGCTGGTCATGGAAAAAGGCGGCAGGGAAAGGGATCCGGAGGCGGCTGACGCAGGGATGGGGTGACCGGGAACACGGGACGGGATTTGGGAAGGGAAGGGGGGGTGGATTTGGGATGGATTTGGGAAGGGAAGGGGAGGTGGATTTGGGATGGATTTGGGAAGGGATCAGGGATTGATTTGGGAAGGGAAGGGGAGGTGGATTTGGGAAGGGGGGGGGGATTTGGGAAGGGAAGGGGAGGGGGATTTGGGATGGATTTGGGAAGGGATCAGGGATTGATTTGGGAAGGGAAGGGGAGGTGGATTTGGGAAGGGGGGATGGATTTGGGAAGGGAAGGGGAGGTGGATTTGGGATGGATTTGGGGAGGGAAGGGGAGGGGGATTTGGGATGGATTTGGGAAGGGATCAGGGATTGATTTGGGAAGGGAAGGGGAGGTGGGTTTGGGAAGGGAAGGGAGAGTGGATCAGGGATGGATTTGGGAAGGGCAGGTGAGATGGGGATGGATCAGGGATGGATTTGGGAAGGACAGGGATGTGGGGATGGATCAGGGATGGATTTGGGAAGGACAGGGATGTGGGGATGGATCAGGGATGGATTTGGGAAGGACAGGGATGTGGGGATGGATCAGGGATGGATTTGGAAAGGACGGGTGGGATGGGGATGGTTTGGACACGGATTTGTCTCCTCCTGAATGTTCCATCCCTCCAGGGCATTAAATCCTGGGATTTCATGGGAACTCGGGATGGGATGTGTTTCCACCTGGCAACACCCAGAGCTGGGACAAACCAGGCCTTAAACCCTTCCCATCCTTCCCTGCTCCCGGAATTCTGCATCCCCCTTGGAATGCTGGTCAGGAGCAGCCAATGGGGGGGACGGGCCAGGGCAGAGGCCCATCCAACCCAATCCCATGGGATTGCATCCCGTGGGAGCCCCGGCAAACCAGCCTCCCATGTTGTCCTGCCGCCGGGAATTCTGTGGGATTCCGGGATGTGCTTCTATCCCAAGCCGTTCCAGGAACTGGCGGAGCCAACGGGAGCCTTTGGGGTGCAAAGGGAGGGCGGAGCATTCCCGGGATGATCCAGCTCTTCCCAAGGGGTTGGGAATTTGGCTCCCCCCTCACTCCGACCCCCTCGGATCCCACAGCGATCCCTTCCCGGATCATCCCGAGCTCCATCCGGACATTCCCATTGGCTCCTCCACCCAGGGCTTGGCCAAGGCAAGTGAAGGAACGTCCCGGGAGCCGCAGCTGCTCTTCCATGGACAATATCCAGGGGCAATCCTTGGGAAACGGGAATTCCAGTGGGATTTGGATCACAGGGAGACAGGGAGAGTATGGCAGCCCCTGGATCCCTGGGAGTGTCCCAGGCCAGGTTGGATTCCCTTGGAGTGACCTGGGACAGTGGGAGGTGTCCCTGCCCATGGAATGGGATGGGATTTAAGGTCCCTTCCCAGCCAAACCATTCCAGGATTCCATGATGCAGGACACTCTGGATCCATGCAGAGGGATTTTTCTGGAATGTGAGGCTGGGAAAGGCGGGAAAGGGGCCGGGAGAGCCTTCCCTGAGTGCCGAGATTCCCAGGGAACCCCCTTGTTCCCTCAACTCCTCCTGCGGGAGGAGTTGGGCTGGGGCTGGATCCAATGGCAGGCTCTGGAGCCAGGCTGGGAATGCTGGGGGTGTCCAAGGGGAGAGGAGAAGGATCCCGGGAGCCCTTGGAGCAAATTCCAGAGCCTGGAGGGGCTCCGGGAGAGCTGGAGAGGGACTGGGGACAAGGCAGGGAGGGACAGGACACAGGGAATGGCTTCCCACT
>VWZG01000002.1:0-15425 GCA_013396735.1 Grallaria varia | reverse complement strand
TCACGAAGCCTAGCCATGATGGAGAGCTTTATCAGTGTTCGACATTCTGTACCAGTCTAAGTGGTACAGGTTCTTAACTGGTTATGTGGCAGAATGCCACAATCTGGTTTCTAACTAATTGTGCAAGTCTCTGTATGCCCATTTTACTGCCTATACACAGGTTAGGATCGTAAATGCACCACTGGTTAATCTTCTGTGCCATCAAAGTCTCCATATCTGTCACAATTTTTAACCAGCTTAATGCAAAATGATAAAGAAATGCTATCAAGTATCTCCATTTAAAAATGAAGTATTCCAAAAACTTACACGTTTCTGGCAAGTGTGAGATTGACTGGGTGCTTCAGAAACTTCAGTTCTCTGGAGAGAAAAAGATACTGTTTTCTAATAGTACAACATACAAGGCAAATCCAGCTCAAGTGAGGTGATGTGTCATGTGCATGAAATTTCCCCCCCCACAAAACGATTGATAAGGCACTGATTGGTGCCACCAGAAGTTACTCTGCGTCCCCACCCCCATCCAGCAGAGGGCTTAGATCAGTCCAGGTGTTCCTAAGTCCATAATGTCAACCTACATACATTAGTGTGTCACAGACAGTAGATGTATAACAATTATCCCATAGCAAGGGAAGGAATACCTTTGATCAAAACCAAAAGTACCTAATTACCTCTTCTTCTGTGGACTCCAGCCCTCCTTCTCCTGCTTGCCTGCCATGGTATTTGCAGATGTGTTTCATTTCATGTTCTTTACATCTAGGGGCTCCCACAAAGCTGTAGTACTTCTGGACAACAATAGAAACACAGAATATTATGTGGGGAGGCATCAAAGCCATACTCACAGCTACTGTAGATTTACAGTTGAAAGTGGAACTGCACATCTGCTGACTTTCTGTATTAATGGGCTGGTTTGTTCTCTTGTGAGGGTGAAAAATGCCTGGGTGTCCACAGGACACCTGCCTGATGGTACAAGACTGTCAGCCCTGATATTAAAAGCCTGTCTCCTGACACAGTATGCAGGGTAGGGACTCTGACACCTTAGAAATGAATTCATGAAAACGTCAGAAAGAACACTCTGGAAATACCTGCCTGGCTCTTCAAGGAAAGCTCTAGTGGAAGAAAGCATAGTTTATGGATCCTTAATAGGACATACATACAACGTAGCTGGTTTGCAACCTAGGTAGTGAAGACTGGTTCTGCAGGGCATGAGCAGGGCATGTGCTCTAAAAGGAGAACATGTTAATACTGAAAAATGAATCAGTCAAGAAGCTAAAGTGTCTTCAAAGCTGGCAGCAGTAGCACAGCAGTTTTGAGAACTGTATTTAAGTCCGCAGCAGCCCTCTTCTGGTTCCACTGCAAGGATACAGTAACCTTCCCCGGTGCAAGTTAAATATTTGAGTACAGCTCTGCTGCCATCTGTTGTGACCAGAGAACTCCCAGGGTCACCTTTTTGATCACAGGGACCAAAAAGTTCCAAAATATCTATTTTATTTCACTTACATTTTCTTTGACCCTCACTTTCAGGACTAAATATAGCAAAAATAAGGCCAGTAGCAATTCCTACTTCCAGATCTACTGCTATTCTTTATTCCTAGAGCTTATGCACAAATGAAAAATCTGGTTGCTTGTATTGTGGTTTCTGTGGAACTATGTCCCAAAATACATCAAATACTTCACAGCATGTCTCTGTATCACAGGAGGTGAGCTGTATTCTTTTCCATGATGGCATAGAGCAAACAAATTAAATTTTTGGTGAGTAATAGGGGTGAACTTTGGTCCCTTAGTAACTCCAAATAGCTCATCTTAAATCACAGTTTTAATTCTTTGCATTTAAGTGCTTAAATGGTTATGTTCAGCTGGAGATTTTTATTTGCACTTTTTAAATTTTATCCATGAACTTATGGGTCTGACAATTCCCTCCTTTTATGACTCTTCTACTCTACAGAAATTATTGAAGCAGTACTGTCTTGGCTGATGCATAAGTGTGGAAGTCATTCATTGCTTTTCCAACTCTGATGCTCTTAACAGGCCGTAAGATAGACCCATAGAATAATTTAGGTTGGGAAACAAGATCATACAGCCCAACCATAAACTTAGCACTGCCAATCCACTGCTAAGGATGAATCTGTCTACACTTTCATTTTTTGTTCAGCATTGGTAAAAATCTCTTCTGCCCAAGCTGTTTTTAGGATTAACTGGTTACTGTGTATGTAGTGCTTTGAAATGACAGAGGTGTTGCTTAAGAGCTGATCATTTGGTGTGATGAACTAGTGTTTTCTGTAATTGCAGACTGAACCTGTGTTATGAACTCTGCAGACAACAAGCTCCTTGCTGGGTTATAATAACAGCTCCCGAGGTGCACAGCCGGTGTAAACTGTGGTGGAGTTCATAGAGACTTCAGTGCAGCAGCTGGACTGCAGGGCTGTGTTCACAAGTCTGAGCTGGCAGAGATTGGCTCCTGGTCCATCTACCCAGGAGAGCAATGACACCTGGCAGCCAGAGCCAGCATGAAAGCAGTGGAGCTGTGCATCTGCAAGCCATACCTCTCCATTTCTAGTTTTCACAAAGATATGGTGCTGCTCTGAACTTGAGCCCACAGTCCTTACCCAGTGGCAACATCCCAAATTGAGTTTGACCTGGTTTCATCTGGGAATGGAGTTAGTTTTCTTCCTAGTAGCTGGTACAATGCTGTGTTTTGGATTTAATACAAGTACAATGTTGATAACAAGCTGATGTTGTTGAATAGTGCTTACCGTAAGTCAAGGACTTTTTAGGTGTCTCATGTTCTACCAGCGGGGAGGTGCACAAAAAGATGGGAGGGAGCATAGCCAGGACAGTTGACCCAAACTTAGCAAAAGGCTATTCTATACCATGGACTGTCATAGTATATAAACTCGGAGAGTTGGCCGGGGGAAGCAGACTGCTGTTTGGGGACTGGCTGGGCATTAGTGGTGAACAACTGTATTGTGCATCACTTGTTCTTCTTGGGTTTTATTTGTCTCTCTCCTTTTCATGACAATTATTATCGTTATGATCATTAGTATTATTATATTTTACTTTGTTTCAATTATTTAACTGTTCTTCTCTCAACCCACAAGTTTTATTTTCTCCTGATTCTCCTCCCATCCCTCCAGGGTAGATGGGCAGGGAAGGGAGTGAGCTGTATGGTACTTAGTTGCTGACTATGGCTAAATCACAATATTGGGGAGGTTAACTTTAAATTCAAAGTTACCACGTGGTACAAAACAATTTCTTTGCTCCAGATGCAAACTCTCCCTTACTTCCACCACCCAGAACACACTGTCTGCCAGCATGAGTGGCTCACATTGGCCTGATGAAATGGAAGGGTTACTGTGCGGTAAAGCCACTCCACAACAGAGACACTCTGAAGCACTGGTAACACTCCATACATTGTGGCACTAAGGCCTTTGCAGGGGCTGACACAATGTAATTTGTGATGTCACCTGACATTTCTGCATCTCTGACCGTACTGCCTTTCCACCAAGAAATGGAGACACCCTCTGCTAAAATCTGTGTCGGCTAAAATCAGTATTGGTACTGTCTATGGAGAATGCTGATAGTGGTGTTTATCAGCTCAGGTGCTACCAGCTGGTCAGGTGAAATCCCAAATTTCTTCATCTAGGCCGGCATCAGAGGCTCACTGGCTGAACTCTTGCCATGCAATGAGCAAAAGTGAAGTCTAATTTTTTCAGTAGAAGTGGTGCCATCAGGCCTCTGACGTGCACATCAGAAACACTGCCCTTTGCAGGGGTCGGGGGCGAAACCTCACCTCGCATTCCTTGGAGGCCTGACTCATCAGCTTCACGATGGAATCGAATGCTGCACTGAGGCGTTCGGAATCCTCCTCCTGCAATTAAAGACAGTCTCTGTGACACAGCGCGGTGCTCGCTGCTTACAGGTAGGAAGGGCCAGGTGACCAGGAAACACTCGAGGCTGCCCCCGGGGTGGCAGTCCCGGGTGGCCCTGCCCGCTCTCAAAGCAGTGGGCGCCGGGGCTGGAGCAAGGGAACACCGGGGCAGCGGGCGGGGCCGCTAACCCACTCCGGTGATGTGTTCGGGAGGGTTTCCCGCGGGCTTTGACGGGATAAAACAGGGCGGGAAGGCTAAAGCCCGCACGTCGCTCAGCCCGCCTCGTGTACCGACACAGGGATGTGGGTGGGTGTGGGTGTGTGTGTGCGTGCAGACAGGGATGTGAGCCACCCGTGTGTGTGTCACTGACCGGTCCCGCCGCCCGCCGCCGCCGCGCGCGCTCCAAAACACTGCGCGCCAACCNAGATCCACAGGGATAGTGCCCTCGGGATACTGTCTCACAGGGATACGGCCCCCAGTGGCGCTTGGGGTGTGTGGGCGTGCCTTTGTTTTTTTCTCACGCCGGCGCCCATGCCTGAGGTTACACAGCCGCCGCCGCCGCGGGCGGGAGTGGGTCGTGCGGACGGGCCTTCCGTAGTGCCCGGGTGCTGCTCCCCAGGCTGTCCCCGCCGAGCCGCGGGAAGCTGGAGGTGCGGTCTCTGCAGTGTTTTTGTTTTAAGCTCGTGAGGGACAAGATAACACTGGCAGCAGGTAGTGGAGGGGGGCGCGGGCAGAGCACCCACTGCCCCAAGGAAGGCCCGGGCACCACGGTGGGTGAAAGAGGCCACACGGCGCTTCGGCCCACGGCGAGCAGGATTCGCCGAACAAGCCGGTTCGCTCCCTAGGAGCTGCCCTAGGAGAGCAGTGCGAGACCGCGGTCACCGCTTGGATGGACTCGGGAAGCGGCTGCAGCTCCGTGTGAGTCAGAGCCTCTCTGAAGCCTCGCTAACCTCGTGTGCACGGAGGTGATCGTACGAAGGGCAAAATACGCACAGAAACTTTCTTTTAAGTGCCTTATGGCCAAGGTTAACATGGAGGCCCCGATTCTGCAAGGCCTCTGTTCTTGTTGAGAACTTTGCTAGCTGTAATCTTGTTTGGCAAACAATAAAAATAATCCTCTCCTAGTTTACATTTTACTATCATCTTCTAGTTGCTTAACCAGGCACCAGCCAGGCCCTGTAATAAACAAGCCCTTCACAGGTTTCTTGTTCATTAAAACACATTCAGAGCCCCAATTCAGTGGTCAAATACAGCTTGATTTTGGTGTCATGTACTCAAAAAAAAATTTAAGCAGTTGCTTGAGGTCTGGGGAACTGAATGAAACATAAATGGAAGAAAAATAATCTTTGATAAAAGCAATGTTAGCTCATTGGTGTGCTGGAGAAGCACAGAATAAGCAGAGAAGCAGCCAGAATAAACTGCTTCCTGCTTAATTGGAAGCTGAACACCTTTCTTTGCCTCATTTCTTGTTAGCAATGGTCTCCCAGAGAGGCAAGTGGGTTTGTTGTCTTGCTGCATTTGTGAAATACACTTGAAAAGGCTCTCCTATGTAATATTCATAACAGGGAAAGAAAACTACTCATTTGCTATTCCTGCCAGGTACTTGTAGCAGTACCTTGTTTTCAGGAGGTAAATTATTCCTTGTGTGTTGAAATTTAAACTCCCATCATTTTTTGATGTTTGGTGACACAGTACTCCTTTTGCAGCTGAGTAAATACATCTATCCCAAGAAGACTAACAGCTGCAATACCTTTTGCATTGAAACACACATTCACATCAGAGTCCAGATGAGAGTTACCCTTACTTCCTGTAAATTCAGTCTTTGGAAATACAATGGAGGTTTGTGAAATGCTGGGTGTTTACACCAGATTCCTTGTTGTGTGGGATGATGGATCAGAATATCTCAAGACAATACATTTTGTTTTGCTGATGAGGTGGCAAAAGCCAAGAATAGTTTATCCTGAGTACTTGGTTCTGGATTCAGAGAAGTACCCTGGGTGTAGGAAACCTCATAAGCATTTGCCTCATGTGGAACACCATTTTGCTTCTATTTCAGTCAACAGAAAGTCAGCAAGTGCTTAAAGTTCAAGAAACATGTAGTGGTGGAATTTGTATTTCCAGTTGCAGAATACGTGTCTCTTCTCTTCCATTCTGTATCTATCATTTGGTTAGTATATTGTGAGTGGACTTGTTTTATAAATGCCTACATAATGCTTCAAGATCTAGGAGCAGTCTATGTATTTCACAATATCCATGCCTCTGCTAACAGCCAGTATCCTGCCTCTTCCAGAGGTTTTTTTATATCAAACGTCTAGTGCAGGTTTCTCATCCGTCAAACCATCAGGAGCCACGAGCACCCGCCCCAGAGGGCTGGCCCGCACCATGCTGCTGGTGGTCTGCGTGGAGCACGTGTTTTACCCCTTGTGCCACCCAGAGACCGCCTTCGCTCCCTGGTAGGAGCAATTCCCTGTGTCCCGGCGGGCCACGGGCCGTGCCAGCAGGACACCTCGGGCTGCTCTCCCCAGGGAGCAGAACATTCCACACTACTGCCAGGAGCTGCTCCCAGCAGGCTGGGTCCGGACCGAGGTACCCGGCATGAAGTCCAGAGGCACGCCGCTGCCTCCTTCTGCCCTCCTCATCCTCCACAGGTGCTGCCACAGCGAGCTCGGGCGAGGGCCTGGGGGCTCGCCCGCTGCCGGCGCCCCGATCGGATCCATCTGCCCTGCGCCCGGCGCAGGAAGCGTGGCTCCCGCTCTACTCCTTCCTTCCGTTCTGCCTCGCAAGCGGCTCCGCGCGGAGGGGAGCCCTGTGCTTCCAGTGCTTTAGATAAAGAACAAGCGGTATCGCCCCTCCGGACCAGAGGGAGGAGGAAGGCTGTCGGGCGGGGGGCTCAGTCCTCTTCTCCTCCTCTGCCCATCGCATCTCTCCGAGGACCGGCCGGCCCTGCCCAGTGCTGCTCCCCTCCCCTCCTCTTCCTCCCTCCAGCCTGGACGGGAACGGGTTGGGGGCCGGCGCCCATCCCGCCGGGGGCCCGGGCCGGAGCCCAGCGCTGCCGCAGGAGCGGTGGCTTAGACGCCGGGGCTGCCCGGCCGGGCCGCGCTGTGGGAGCAGGTTTCTTTGTTGGCTGCCGGCTGACTGGTTCCCATTAATCTCCCGCACTGGCCGTGGCCGTCTCTACTTCCTGCCTTTGCATACTTCTCTCNCTCTTCCCAGCTTCTCCAAAAAAGCTACGCCCGCCCGTGCTGCGGGACGGCGGAGGGAGCGCATCCCTGCGCTTCTGGTAAGGGCCGGGCAGCCGCTCTGCAAGGCGGGCGGTGGTCGCCTCTGAGCACCGGGGCAGGGGAGCGGGACTTGGGGAGAAACCACCGATAGCGCTGCGGGTCGCCGTCCCAGCGCTCTGAGACCTCCCGCCGGCGGGGCGGGCCGGGGATGTGCGGCGGAACACGGCGTGGGCTCCCCGGGTCCCCTGCACCGCGGAGCACCCGGGGCAGCGGAGCCACCGGAGGTCGTGCCGGGGTGGGCCGGCCCCGCTGTCCTTTCGGGACCCTGCCCTTCTGGAAGGAGCGCAGATGGTCGCGGGGTCCTCGCCCACGGGCGGTGCGGGTAGTGGGTGCTCCCGCAGTGGTGCGCGCCGTACCCCGCGGGGCCCTGTTTTTGGCGTGGGTGGCGTGGGCAGAGGCACCGCGGGGGGACAGATTCCGGGAGACCACCTCGGCGGGCCCGGGTCGAGTCCAGCCCGCTGGGAGCCGCTGGGCTTTGCTCTGCAGAGAGACGAGGAGCTGGGCACCTCTTTTCCCTTCCCATGCGCGCTCGCGTCGTCTGTCCAGCCGGCTGCAGTGTTTGCGTGCGTGTTTGAAAGGAGCAGAGGAGCCACCTGGACTCCGGCGGAAGAGTTTAGGATCCCAGAAGAGATCTGGCTGAAGAGCTGAGGGAGCTGCTTCAGCAGTTCACTTGGTGGGAAAATCAGATGTACTGCTCTTGGCTTGGTACCAAACGTTTGCATTACTAAAGTCACCGCAATCAAAGAGTGGTGGCTACATATGAGAGAGCCTTATGGTGTATACTTCAGCTTTATCACTCAAATGTTCTTTGAATTTAGTAGGCAAACTAAGTGAAACTGCATGGAGTATGTCAGTAGTAGTGTTTTCTACACCCTTATTTTACTGTTGTAGAGTTTGGGGAATAGGTTTTCTTTCATTTTTATGCTGGGTAGTAAAACTTTAACTTCAGCCATATATTGAGTAATCCAATAGAAACCATCTAGAATGATCAAAACCTGTGGAAGAAGAAGGATGAAACTGTTAGTTTAAGTCTGATTTTTGATCATAAGATGACTTGAAGTGAGGTGGATTTGCCTTTAAGACTTGATAATGCTTTTTTTATACATGATTAATTTATAGTTAGAAGACAAAAGTATTCCGTATAGTTGGAAGGGTAAGTTAACAAAGCAAAGGTGAGATTTGAGAAAATCATGCGTGTTCTAGGAACATCAAAATTTAACTTTCATTGTGGTGATCAGGCTGTGCAGGTGGCATAGTGGAAATCTGTAACCAGGCTGATAAGTAAGAATAAGATTTATGGGACTGCACATTAATTTCCCTCTTGCTTTAAGGTTAGTTATTTAAAGGAAAACTATGACACGTATAAGCAGTTGAGATTACTTTAACAAGCTACCTGATTATATATAGTCAAGCGCCTTTTAAAGTTAGCTACAGTCTGTACGCTGTTCAGAGCAACACATGTAGCATGTGCTGTCCTCTCGTATGCAGAAATAAGAGAGCCCTGCCTGGCCTGGCTTTCTGCTGCTCCCTTCAGGGTGCTAAACTCCCCCAGCCAGCTTGCACTGTATAGTCACTGCCCTTCCTGGCTCAGAGGTGCCTTCTGTGCTCTCCTACCCCCTGCAGCATGTTTGTGCTGTGGCTGCCAGTGTGCGCTCAGGACCAAGCGTAGCTATTTCCCTTTAAGCAAGTGACTTAACATAAAGTGACTTTAAGGAGTGAATGACCCCTTATTATTGGTGACTCTGCAAACCATTGTGTAATCTGTTGACTGTAACATACCATGCCAATTTATTCTTTGATGGGAAGTCTTGCCAAGGACTTGATGGAATAGCATGATTTTATCCACTTTATTGTTTTCATTGTGTTTCATAAACATCAAGACCCTCTCGGAAGAATCACTCGGGCAGCTGGGCCTGCTTTTTTTAATTGCTGGTTAAATAAATGTTGCCAGTTTGAAAAAAAATAAAGTGGTATGCAGGATCTCAGAATGCTTGGAACTGCAAAGCACTCATGTTTAGGAAGCAGGACTATTTTTAGTGTAGGGGCATTTAAAGAAATGATCCTAGATCCTAGCCCCTTGTGAAGAGGTCACTGTGAAGTGTGTCGAAGAGCCTGCTTTTAACTGGAAAGCAAAACCAAGTTTCCCACAGTTGAGTAAAGCGAAAGAAGCAGATTTGTGCTTTTCCCACTTAACTGAAGAGGGAAAGGATGGAGTTTTTTGTTAGTTTAAAGTCGTGGGAGTGAGGAGGCCCGAATTCTTATCATTTAAAAAAGAAAAAAAAAGTCCCAGTCATGATGTGACCCTTGCCTTTCTGATTCCCTCCAGTGAGTGTCTGCAGTGGAGCTGGGGACAGGGAGCTGAAAATATGGTGTATCCCTTGGGATCTCTGTTTGTGGGAGATCAAAAGTCCCTGGTTACCATCTTTATCTATACCTAAAAGAACTGGAGTAAAACTTAAAAGAAAAAAAAGTAAAGAAAAAGGCATGGGTGTTGAGAACTCCAGGTGATTTGCGATCCCAAATCAATTCTGAATATGGGACCAAGGTTGCTAAATAAATTACTGTGGAACCAGAGAAGTCTTTCCTCAATTCATCTGCCTGGAAAATGGAAGTACTTGCTTTGGATGGCTTAAGAGTATGGTTTAGGGCAAAGTTACAACTGTGTGCTAGAGCCATCATGTTATCCATGAGATCTTGAGTAATCTAGCTATGGTTAATGTAACCCAGTCTCCTTCAGGGCAGAGGATCAACATCTGGACTGATTAGGCTTTCAAAACGTACCAAATGATAACGGAGTTGAGTTTTGGTCCAAACTTCATTAATGTCTCGTTTAACGTAAAACCAGTTTAGATTATGAATTAGGATTTTTTTCTTTCCAGTGCTGAGTGCCATGTGTGTTAGTTTTGTCTGTGTGCTGTAAAGTGTGTACAACTCTTGCTTTTCAGATTTTCTGGTCTGCAGTTGGGATTTAGTTGGCAGTGCAGATAGAGGCAAGTTTGGGGAACTGAATCCAAATATTTACATTCTGAATTTGGCCTAGTTCTTGTGCTTGTAAACACTCATAGTCATACTGGACTTTGGTGAGGTTATAAGTGGCTTGCCAAGCCTTGGAGAGTCACACCCTACAAGACCTGAAATTCCCCTACAAGACCTGAAATTTCCCTTTTTGGAAGAGTTTTGGATATGTTTTTTTGGTTTTATCTACATCAGCCGAGAGTTAGTACTCATCATTTTTACCCCTTATTTGACTCTGAAATCTTTTCCTGTATGTTGCTTTTTATCATTTAGAAATGCCTCATGCTGGTGAGGTGTGTCAGGTTAAATGTCATGGAAGAGAAGTCCTGCCCACCTATGAGATGCTGTGCAAGGTCTGGAAATGCTGGTCTCCTATGCTGCTCTAGAGCTCTGCCCTGGTAGAGAGGGGCTAGGGTGAAGACTCCCCTCCCTCTATAGCTAACGTTTTCCTGGTCCTTGATGTTTGGATGTACAGAAATAAAGTCTGAAGACTGATTTGAGCAATGGGGATGCTCAATTATGGAGTTTCAGATTTAAGTCCTCTTTTTCATTCACAGAGGCTTTAAACAGCTGTCAGATTTTGTTGGAAACTTTTTATTCACTGGGGACTGAGCCTGGAAGAATGTATTCTGCATTAGCAATTGAACTTTCTGAAGTCAAAGCTACTACAAACTGCAGGGATAGGAATCAGCTAGTACATTAACTCTTCATGGCCAAACCACCCTCTTGTTTGGGTGTGCCTTTCGGTCGGGGCTGTTGCTGTTAACTGGAGTTTGCATTTAGGATAGCGTAGTTGCAGAGAGGTGGAGACTATAGATAGAGGTGATCGAGTTGCAATGAGTTAGTTCCCACTCATCAGTTGAGGTCTCTATATTGTTAGCCAACCTAGTTTGGACTGCATTAGCTTAATCCACAGTGAACACGTTTAGAATAATGTAACTTGTTCTCCATCTGGAGTGTATTCTCAGATAGTTAGAACTGTTCAGGTAAATGAATGGCATAAATCATATAGCCAGTGCTTTTGATATATTATGCTATGAACTTCTGACCTTGGAGATGCACTTGTTGGGTTGAGGAACATAGCACAGGAGTAGGTGTTAGTTTTTAATGCCACCTTCCACCATTCTTTGAAGATATGTTTGTTTGAACTGTATCTGTATGCTGAAAATCTGCCAGCTGTTGTAGCGTATTTGAGACTTCAGTGAATTTGAGGAAACGGAGAAATCATTTTGGAGAAATCCTTTAAGGGCACAGTGAAAGCACAGTGAATTTCTGTCAGAACAGGATGTTATTTCAGTTTGAGTATATCTGTCTTCTAATTTATCTTTAAAATGAAGATGTAAAAGTGCTTGTTGTGTTAACATTTAGTGTCAGGACTGATGCCAACACAGGAAACCAGGTCTTTGAGTTGAAACTTTTAACATTCTCTAACTCCCATGTTATTAAAAACAGTTGCTATGTAAAGTTTTAAAACCATTATTCATTTCATAATTTGGATGGAGTTGTCACACTGAATTACTTGTTTGCATTTTTTCCCCTTAAGAAAGAAATTGTCTTCATGGGGCATCCAGTCGCAATCACAGGGACAGATGCTAACGGACTAGCACCATGCAAAACTCTGCTCAGTCTGCTATTCTAAGTATTAGGGCAGAGACCAAAGACTTTAGGAGAGCTGGCCTGGAAGATCTTGCAACTGGTCGTCAGCAAGGAGCAGATGTTCCAAACACAGGCTCTGCTCACTGTTCTGGGAAGTCCTTCAAGTCAGGAGATGAATCTGTCTCTTAACATTTTTGCTTTCAACATTGTTACTACTTGAGGGAGTAATGACAGTTTTTGGAATATGGGGTGAAATGAACGATGAGTTCTATGATTTTGATCCTTTGTGCTGATGGAAACTTTGGTCACACGAGGTCACTGGAAAGGACCTGAACTCATATTTCTTTCTATGTGGGCACAACATGCTAAAGGGAAAGGGGGCATATTGACTCACTGTGTGTCAAAGTGCTTCTCATTTGTGCTACAGGACTGTAAGGACTGAAATTTCCAGTTTGCCTCGTATCTTAATCCTGGCTCTGGGCTCACAAGATTCTCTTAGCCAGTGCTGTTCAAATAAGATTTATGAGCTGGGAATATTGTTTTGAAAATTAGCAAAGTGCAAAAGCTTACCAAACAATCATCAAGCTCTGATTATTTCCACTGTTAAGTTGCAAATTTGGTAGCAATTCCGTATCACAGCTTGTGTTTTACTGCCTGCTATATCCCTCTTGTATCGTTAACTTAATCTTTGAGCAGAACATCCCCTGTGCCTCTTGAACAGTGTAAGAAATTACTGACTTGAAAGAAAGGTGAAATCAGGGTAGGAAAGGAAAGAAAGGGTTCATAAAGAAGAGGCATAAAATCATCTGCACCTCCCTGAAGGCCATTTGTAAAGATGACTTAATAATCTCCAAAACTGTTAAAACAGCATTCAGTTCTCATCAATACAATTCATGCACCTTTAGGTTAGCTTACATGTTTCTGTTAGTGTTTTATGGATGTATCTACCACCATTTCTCATGTGGAAATGAATAAATATTGGAATTATTTAATTGTCATGCAGGCAAAGCCAAGGACAAACACAGGGAGCTCATGCTGTCTCCTTCCTGGCACCAGTGCTGATTGTCTGGTTTTGTTACCACCTGACTTCGGGTATCTTCTGAGCCTCCCTCCTCCCTTGCACAGGTGCTGTACTTCAGCTGTGCCCTCCCCAGTGCTAGGGATTGGTGCAGAGAGGTTTCCTGCTGATTGGCTCAGTGCTTAATTATCCTCTGAAGCAGGACCATTTGAGGTTCTTGCTGTCGTTGTTGCAGAGGAACCGGTCTTTCTCTCTAGGGGTGTATTCCAGAGGTCAGGGAAGCAAAGTGTGATGAATATTGCCAGGTGGCAGAGCTACCTTCTCATCTAGTGCCAAGGTGAGCCGGGGATGATTTTCACTGGCCTGCTCTGCTTTTCCTGTGGCTACATGACTTAGACAACATAGATAACTCTAGGAAAAGTAAATTGAGGAGAGGACCCTTAGACTCTTGCTGCTTTACCTACAAGTAAAGCTTCATCTAAGCCCTTGTGCTTTGGGGAAACTTGCCTGTTGGCTCCCAAAAAAGTGTTTGAAGTTCTTTTCTGTTTGTTATTGTGCTGCTTTTCTTTTTTCTCCTTTCAGCCCTTTTAGCGGCTCTTTCAAAGTGTTTCAAACCCCACAGCTGGGCTGTAGTGACCTGTGTGTGTCATACTCTTTAGTTTTGCTGCTGCATCCACACTGGATATGGATGGGACACCTAGATTTTGTGGATGCTGCTTTCACTGTGGCTTGGGGTTCATTAGGCCCTAGAAAGGGGACAAATGGTGACAGACTGGTATCTTCCTTTTGAACTGAGGCTTCTCATCTATCATAGAAAGTCCCTGAGAGATGCTATTTGAGTTGCTGGTGACATATTTCTGTGCTTGGCCATTGTTCTGATGTTCACATTTGTATTTAGTGGAACACCGAGAGAGATGTCAGATTGATTATGATTCAGCTTTAATTCTGGCTTTGTTTGCTGTTGAGTTTCTGCCTGTGAGACAGTTCTCTGAGTTGAAGAAACCAACTGGGAAGTTGATGAATGTGCAGCTAAGGTGATGTCTCCCAAACGAAACAGTAAGAGAACCATGAAGTTTTCAGTGACAAACATGTGCTTCCAAGAGGCAATAACAGTGGAAGGTAAAAAGTTACGAGAATAATACATTGTCCATTCACCTTCATGAGACTGTGTCTGGAGGGGGGAACACTCCAAGATATATGGCTGAGGGGAAATTATTGTCTTGTCTTTTCAGTTGCTGTGGATAGTTGTATTGTGTTACTTTTGGCAACCAAAAAACTGCAGAGGTTAATAGCTAGTGTAAAAGCACAGCCTATGAGAAAGATGAGAGGATTTTATTTTGCCCTCAGTGAAGCCAACTACTCTTTTGAAAGTTAATGGTTCAAATTCAGTCCATTACCATTATTTTTAGTGGAGAGCATTATTATGTGTAGAGAGCACGAGATAAACCTCACTGTGATTTTTGGCATACCAGTGTTGACCCATAACTACTGTGGATAGACTGATGTATGTGATGGAGGAAAGAATCTGGCCTATGCTTCAGTTTGGAGCAATAGGAGAAAGCTTTGCTCTGTAGAAGTGTAGTTGAGCTACTGCACTGGAGACTTGCTCTGGAAGCAGGACAATTTAGTAGCATATTCATGTCAGAAATTAAAAGATGTATTGAATTTTGAGGGCATGCATATTCATGAGCCCATGGATAATGGATAAAACACCAGGCATCCAGCCCTGGATAGCCTAGTGCTTTGTGTTGGACAAAAAACTTCCTTTTTCCCTTTCCTGTATGCAGGACAGGTTGGCAACCACATCTGCTTGTCGGCCCAGACAAACATGTAGTGAGAAGGTTAGCTGGGGTGGAGACCACACAGTGCTGCTGATTTGGGCCAGGTGAATTATCCAAGCATATAGGCTGTGTCTACTCACCTGGCACTGTGATTCTGGCTTTTCAAGCTGTCTCTGAATCCAGGTTGGTTTTTTTGTTTGTTTGGGTTGTTGTTGGTTTTTTTTTTTTTTTTTTAAACTTTCACATCCTAGTTAGGCAAAGATTAAAAGAGAAGTACATGCTAGCTGCTTTGAAAGAAAGTGTTGTGGCTTTTTTTTTTTTTTTTTTTTGTGTGTGTGGTGATTTAGCATGACTCTAAATGTTAGATAGTGAGAGACTTTTTGATATGAGATTCATGGACATAATTATTTTTTTTTTCTCCCCTGCGCAACAAAGACTTACCTCCATAACTTTTGAAAGCTGAATGCAGCAGTCCTATACCGGTGGCTAATGGAGATGTGTTATTTTCATTTCTAGGCTTTATCATGTGGATTTTTAAAAATCTGAATCATGAGGGCCTCTGAATCAAATCAGGATTAGTGGTTTCTGGAGTAGGGTAAATGACAATAAAAACCAGGAGCTGAATTCAGACAGTGCCAAAAAGACGAGGCATCGCAGCAGTGTTGCGTCTTTCATTTGTAAATATAAAAGCACTTAACAAAATGTGAATGTATGAAAGACTTCATCTGACTTTTGTATAGGAGAGAAACGTCAGTACAGACAAGAAGAATCAGGAGGGTAATCCTGGGAACAGATAAAACCCTTTTCCCCCATTTTTAAATTTAATTCTTAGGAAAATCAGAAATATATTGCAATGTGTCTTAGTTTAGGG